>JAPEVW010000296.1:50000-175000 GCA_027921565.1 Artemia sinica | reverse complement strand
AATCGAGTCACCTAGTGCAATTTTTGTTGAATTTTAAAAGCAAAATAGGAGTCTTCCTGCGCGATAAAGAAAAAGAGTCAGAACGCCAAAGAAACGCGAAAAAAAGGTACTTATACAAAGTGTTGACCGACCTAAAGAAAGAAGTAGAAGAGGGAGAGTCTGTATGGCTCGAATATGAGCAAATTAAGAGAGCAATAAAAGATCTCGAGTACGGAGAGTATGAGAGATGGAAAACTCGGAATCGAATGGCAGAAATGTTTGCATCGGACCAGGTAAACCTAGCTTCTGTTGTTAAAGCAAGAAGAAAAAGAGAAGAAAATAGCCTAAGGGAAGTAAAAAGAGAAGATGGAAAAGTAGTAGAAGAGCAAAAAGAAGTGGGTGAAGCAGTGACAGAGTGGTTCAAGGGGTTGTTTAAAAGAAAGGAGCCGCAAGGTGAAGAGGGCCGAAATTATTCCGAAATTGGCGCATGAAGAACGACCTCCACGTGCATCTGGATACCTGGCTAGCCACCAGAGAACCAAATACATCTAGGGACGGTTGGGTTGGCAGCCCTCCTCCTGAAACTTCTATTGCTACGAATGGAACCAGAAATTCAGCCTCGGATATATCATCTCAATAAACCTAGAGGCCGAAATATCAGCAAGAGCGGCAAAAGCAAACTCTGTCTTCGGTCGCCTTCTAAAAACAGTTTTCCATAAACCCCAGATCAGCCGTCTCACCAAAGCACGAATATATTCTGCTTCGGTTGCCAGCGTTTTGCTCTATTCTGCCGAGACTTGGTCGCTGACTCAGACACAGACGCTGAAGGTAGATGCCATCCAGACGAAACACCTCCGAAAAATCGAACGCTCCCGATGGTCCGACAGGGTACGAAATTCGGAAATCCTCAGGTCCTTGAAACTCCCACCCCTGTCCGAGCAGCTTGAGTCTCGCTCGCTGCGTTGGTATGGTCATCTGCTCCGTCTGCCTGCCCAAACACCCGCCCGGCTCATCTTCGATTTCGACCCAGCTGCAAACGGCTGGAGGCGTCCTAGGGGAAGACCACGCACCAGATGGGCGGACGTCATCCGTGATCGGCTCGCCTCCAGAAACATCAACCCGGCTGAAGCGACAACCCTCGCCCTGAACCGACCACTCGGGAGAAGACTGACGGCGCTGACGACTGGTTTCCTCTACGCTGGTGACGCTGCCGAGCAAGAGCTTTAAGTAAAAAAAAAGTGTCTCGAAAGAAGAAATTGAACTAGTTTTAAGGAAAGCTGAAAAGAAAAAGTCCCCCGGTATAGACGGGCTGAGCTACGAGTTTTATTTGGAACTATGGGGAGAAATGGGGGATTTTTACGAAAAAGTCGTTAACGCTTTTATCACTGAAGGATACCCGGAACAGGAGGCAGTAATATCCCTTGTACACAAAAAGGGGGAAAGATCTGATCTACGCAATTGGAGACCCATCTCCTTGCTTTGCTGCGACTACAAGATTGCATTCCTAGTTCTAACAAAAAGACTAGGAAAAATAATGCCACATATACTAGGAAGCTACCAGTTCGGGGGGATAAAAGGAAGAAAAGCACAGCATATTTTGAGCGTTCTAAGAGATGTATTATATAGGAGAGATGAGATGACCTGAAAGAAAATGACGTGTGGAAACTTGCTTATTTCTTAAGTGTGGATGTTGAGAAAGCATATGAATCGGTTGACAAGGAAATTTTATGGTCTTTGATGATTTTAAAGTATGGTTTTCATGAGGATTTTGTTCGTATGTTCAAAAGTCTTTATAAAAAACCAGTAGCTGTCATAAATGTAAATGGCTCGCTTACAAGGAGGATTGATTTGGAGATATCGTTGAGACAGGGTGACCCGGGTTCGTCTTACCTCTTTGAAATATACATTGATCCCTTGTTCAAGTACGTAGAAGACCGTATAATCGGTTTACATCTCCGTAAGGAGATATGCTTGAAGGCCCTGGGGTTTATAGATGATGCAACTTTTACCCTATCAAGTGCCAAAAATGTAAAGGCAGTTCTACAAGGACTTGATTGGTATGAGAGGAATTTTAGGGTAAAAATCCACAAGGGAAAAAGCAATCTTTTACCAATACTGGAATCAGAAAATACGGAAGAAATGATGCAGGAACTTTGGATAGCGAAACTAGAAAAGGCGAAAATACTTTGAGTGACATGGACCCGCGAGATAAAGTTGGGTAAATTATGGGAAGAAAAAATACGGAAAATTGAAGGGATGCTGGCGACGGCAAATGATATTGCAGTGTTCTTTGTTTTTCAGAGCGACATATGTAAACACATATTGTCTACAACTACTGTTCTATTTCGCGCCTGCTTTCGAGCTAGATGAATGGAGTGCTAAGAGAATAGAAAAAATTATTTGGAGGTTTGTGTAGAGAGGAAAAATTGAGCATGAAAATGCTCTTTGTACCCAGAGTAAAAGGAGGAATAGGAGTGGTAAATTATAGGAATGTATGCCAATCACTTTTTTGGAGAAATTCTATTGAGATGCTCCAAAGGGACGATGAAATTGGATGTATGGAGAGAGATTGGCTACTACCGGTCTTGAACGAAGTAGTTGAGGAACAAGTTTTGACGCTAGTGGAAGAGGTCCCAGATCCAGTTAAAGGAAACAGCGGAAACTTTAAGAGAATTGAGATCAAATGGGGTGTTTCACGACGGATTGAGTCAGATAGAAAGAAAAAGGGTCATAGATGATTACATATGGACCCGAGAGGACGATTTTTCATACCATGTTAAAGAAAAAGAACCTTTCATGAATTTTGATGCGGCTTTCAAAAATCTAAATGAAGTACCGTGTGACACTAGAGAAAGAGAGGTGATGTTTATACTGATACACACCATATTACCTTACCGGGATAGAATAAGCCGTTTTCAAGAAGGGCGAAATAAAGGAGTGCAACCTGTGCCATGAAATGGTGGTTGATGGTTTACAGCATGAATTTATAGAATGTATTTTTAACAAAGAAGTTTTTAGTTTTATTTTTGACGTTTTTAGGGGTGAGAATAAAGAGATGGTGAGTGAATATTAAAAAAAAAATTGAAGTTATATTTTGAAAGAAAAGGTGATGAACAGAGGCAGAATGGAATTTTATTAATTGTGATATGGGCATGTACCCATATTTGGAAAATGAGGAAAAAGAAAAAGAGAGTCGAGTTAGAAAAATTTAAAGGAGTAGTTAGGGGGAAAGTAGAGCTTTTGAGAAAGAATAGAAAATCGAAAGAAAGAATTGATGAGGAGTGGATAGAGTTTGGTAAAAACTTGGTTTTTTTTTCTTTCTTTTTTTAAGGCAATCAAGTAAAGTATGAATTTTATTTGGAAATTTAAAGTTTATTGGTAATTTGTTAGAATTTTTGAACCCTTCTTCCTAAATAAGTATTGTGTTGTTTAAGTATATGTTTTATTGTTTGTTGAGGTTTTTGTAAGGGAAGAATGGTTCAAATTGTATTTATTTTATTTTATTTTTTTTTATTATATATATATATTTTTTTTTCTTTTTTTTTTGATGGAAGCTTGAAGGGGTAATATAAAATTTGGAATGTAGTTGAAGCCGCCGCCAAAGGATTCTCCTAAGGAGGGGGAGCATCCTACAAGCGGGACGTTGTATTTTGTTTTGTTTTTATTTGTGTTGTAGTATGCCCCGGAGAGTAACCTGTTGTATTTGATTGGCTTAATTCATTTTTAGTTGGTATAACAGGTTTTTTTTCTAAAAAAAAGAAAAAAAAGAGTTGATTCTCCCGAGTTGATTAGCCATTTGCAACTACTTTTTCAGATGTGTGTTAGTAGTTCACTAGTGCCTGATTCTTTCCTGTGTGGTACTATTACCTCTGTTCGGAAGCGAGGGAAGGATCCGCTTAATTGTGGATCCTACCGTCCTATCACTCTAGCGTGTAATTTAAGCAAACTATTTGAATATGTATTGCTCCCATTTATTCAAGATAAGGTGGATTATGACGCAAATCAGTTCGGTTTTAAGTCGCGTATAAGATGCCAGCATGCCCACCGTATACTTGCAACAGTGTTACAAGAAGCACATCGTTTAAAAACGGAAGTTCACTTTTGTGCGTTAGACCTATGTAAAGCTTTCGATACTGTTTGTAACTCTCAGGCATGGTTTTCTCTGGCACGTTTGGGTGTGAATAGTTCAGTTATTTGTTTACTTCGGTTTTGGTACCAGAATTCATTTATTCAGTTGAGGCAGGGTTCCCGGGCCTTTGGTAAAATCCCAGTTAGATCTGGGGTCCGTGAGGGTGGTGTGCTTTCACCTCATATTTTTAAAGCTTGTTTATTGAATGTTCTTAATACGATACCGCTTTTATACTCTTCAGCGTTGTCAAACGTCTCCTATATTGCATATGCGGATGATCTTCTGCTTGTTAGCAGGTCAATGTTTACTTTAACGAAGTCTGTGCTACTAGTATTACGGCTGTATGGGGAAATCGGATTAAGTCTCAACACTGATAAATGCGAATATTTAGTGTTTTTTTCAAAATCTTCAGCAACGCCGCTTGATTGCGGCTTATTTTCTATAAAAAGTGTTGAATCTTTCCGATGGCTTGGGATCAATATTTGTAAATCGCTTACGTTATTTCGTTTCCGGGCATTGAGTGATATTAAAGAGAAGCTGAAACTGGGGTACGCGAAAATTGTCCCCAACAGGGGAAGATATAACAGAAAAGCATTGGCTAAATTTTACTCGAGCTTTTGTGACCATGCGGATTTGTTCCCAGCTGGCCTTCCCATCCTGTTTCGACCAGGGAATATTAGCGATATTAGAATTATGTATTTCCGGTATTGCAAGTTTTTATTGTTTCTGCCTCGCAGATACAGTAATAGAAAGATGATGCGGATTTTTGGCGCTCCAGATATTGTAAATTGTTTTGTCAGACAAAGTAGCCGTCTTCAAGAGAACATTTATGCTACTTTGGGTGTTAATCACCCACTTATCCGGGTAGCCACAGCGCATTGAGTGTAATATTCATTTATTGTGTTGTTGTTAAATGTATTTTTGTGTTTTTTTTCTTTTCTTGTGTTACTCCACTTCATTTTCTATATAGTGGGTCAAAAATAAAATATTATTATTATTAATTCACAGACAGACCCAGTCTTGGAGCAATTTAATCCAAGACAAGTATTTTGGAACAAAAATTATGTTTAAATAGGCTGGAGGGGTAACTTGTCTAAATTCAAATGCTAAACAACCAGAAGTTTTCCAAAATTGGAGTCAGACAATCCCAACTAGTGTTTTCCTAATTATGAGCCAATCCAAACTGTTTTAACATATATACCAATCTTTGACCTTGGGCCCAAGATCATATATATTGATCTTCGGCCCAACACTTTTCAATATTTACATTAATGATGCTCCACAGGCTGTAAGAAATAAGATGAGCCTTTATGCCAATGATTCAAAGCTCTTGGGCCCATGGAGTCAACAGCAACAAGAGCCACCATACAGGAAGACCTGGATTCACTTTCGCTTTGGGCCGGCCAATGGAAGCTTGAGTTTAACATCCTGAAATACAAGACAGTACATTTCAAAAAAAAAGAATGAGAAGTGGCAGTACCATATGGGTGGAGGGGATTACTCTAGACAAAGGATTGATTCTTTGGCAGCTGAAAGAGATTTGGGGATAGTAGTCAACGAAGAATTAAAATTCCACAAACACACACAAACAGCAGTTGCCAAAGCATCCAAAGTCATGACATAGCTGTACAAGGGTCTTGTGCCACCATTGCTGAAATTTTGGATGTGTGTCGCCATGCCCTTGAATAAGGGTAACCAACAGAAAACAGAGTCTGTTCAAAGGTGTGCAACCAAATCTGTTGAGATGCAAGAACCTTGACTATCCATCTTGCTTGAAAAAACTATAGCTCCCAATACTAGTCTACAGACAATGGAAGGGTGATAATATCATGGCTTACAAGCTACTGCATGCTGACTCCTCGTTTCAGAAGCCTTTCCAACTTGACAAATCATCTAGGACAAGAGGGCATAGTAAGAAGCTGCTCCAGAAGAGAGCTCACAGCAGACTCCACAACTACTATTTCTCCATTAGACTGGTGGCCCCCTGGAACAGTCTTCCCAATGCAACTGTCACCCCTCCCTCTGGCAATGCCTTCAATATCACTGTTGATAAGAATTGGTCCAGCAAATCATGGAAAACAGAGTGAGATGCTGTGAAACCAATGGCTCCCCATTGTCACTGACCAACAACTCTACAGGATTTTTTTCCTTATTTTGCTGGACAATGCAATTTAAGGTAATATACATAATTTCCTAGATTAGAAGCTTGTTTTTCTGTTTATGGGAAAGATACTTTTTAATTAGTAGTATTTGAAACAGTACCATAGGCTGTTTGAAAAGTGTGGTTCAATCCTGTTTTCTAGAGCTATGAGGAGAGAAAGGCTGAGATGGCTAGGGCATGTTCTGTGGATGAAGGATTGCAGGTTGCCAAAGATTGTACTTTTGGTCAACCATCTATGGCTGAATGGAAAGCAGGTTATCAATGGTTGGGGTGAGAGGATGCTGTAAAGAAAGAATTAAGGGAAATGGGAACTTCCTTTGAGGGTGTAAAGAGGGAGGCTTTGAATAGACTAGGATGAGATTGTCTTTTTTGGCCAACCATCTAGGGCTAAACATGAAGCAGGTTACCCATGGTTGGGAGTATGTTGCAAAGGAAGATTTAAGGAAAATTGGAAAATCCTTGGTGGGTGTAGGGGGGTGCTTGGAAAAGACTAGGATGGAGTAGCATGCATAGCTGTGATGGCCTCATGCAGCTTGGTGATGTGGTGAGTTGTTAGTAGTAGTAGCAGTATACTTTTTAATCACAATATCTGTCTGATATTAGGTATTTGCTGAGTACCATGGATTTTACCCTAGTCTACTATTTGTTTATAAATCAGTTATTCAAAAGTAATGTAGCTCATATTAATTTATTACCTTAAATTGCATTCTCCAGGAAAATCAGAAAAACATCCTGTAGAGTAACAGAACTGCTAACCAAAGGAAAGGACTTCCATCTACATAAAAGATGGAATACAGGTCAGAGATTTATCAGTTAGCCATGAGTATTCTCTGTGTGTTCAGTGTTTCGTTAATATTATTAATAAGGGGAAACATTCCTGATAGGTTGGATATACCAAAAGTCAGAAGCCCAAGCTGACTGGATGCCTTTCCCTGTTACCGAGCACTAACTCAGTTGGCTGAACAAGCATTCAATTATGATCATTAGGTTTTTATTCTCCTCAGACACCTTAATCTACCTGATGTCAAATGGGTTGGCCAATGGTATCAACAAACCTCTATTGCCAGAAGTATTTTTTTTGTATAATTGGAGAACAATAGCCTTTATTAAGTAATAGACCAACCAACCCAGTATAAGAATAACCAGACCCATCACTACTAGATTTGACAATCACTAATAACCCAGGTTTGTTACTGAACACTGAGTACCTCTGGTCTTATTGGTGCCAGCAACCATCTCTGCATCTGCCATGATCTGCTGTTAAATCAGCAAAAAAAGAACTGCACAAAAAAACATATAGAAACTACAGCAGGATCAGGGAGTTGCTATGGGGAGTAAGAGGGGACCAAGTGATTGTTTAGGATGATATCAAGTCAGCCTGGTAAAATTTTAAGGATAATCTGCTCCATGGTGAGATGATTTGCATCTTCAAGTGCATTTGTGAAGGCACAAAAAACACTGCCTGATGTGAAACAACCTGTCAAAAGGGCCACAAACCAAAAGACAAAGGTTTTCTTGAATTATTAAATGTTAAATGTACATACAACAGGGAGCACTTTGCAAAAGCAAGGAATAAGCCGAGGCAGCAGACCACAGAGGAGGTCAGCCTCCTCTGTGGCCTGGTTGACCACACCACCCTAATTCGTTCACTCCTGGTTAACTTTAAACTTGATCCTCTGTTAGTAAATATTGTTATATCGTTTCTTTCAAATAGATCCCAAGTTGTTAAATTCAAAAATATTTTCTCTAACCCCCTCCCTATATATTGTGGAATTCCTCAAGGAACCTTATTGGGACCACTTTTATTTCTAGTCATGATTAATGATATTGGTAAGGACTTCCCCCATAGGTGGAAATACGTGGATGACTTGACGATCCTCGAAGTATGTCACAGGAATATTAAAAGTGACCCCCTTGAAATTCTATCCCACATTTCGGATGAAGCTAAGAACCTAAATATGAAAGTAAATTCCACTAAATCAAATATAATTACGATAAATTTCTTGAAATCTATTCCCGCCTTCCTTGACCCTATACCCCCAGATACTTCTGTGTCTTCCTTTAAATTACTTGGGGTTACAATTTTCTCTAATTTAAAGTGGGATATCCACGTGAAAGATATTGTCCGTAGAGCTAATGCGTCCATGTCTCTCCTTAAGCTCTTGAATAAATTTAACATCCCCCCATCCCATTCTTTAAGGATATATACTTCCTTTGTCCGCCCGCATCTTGAATATGCTTGTCCAGTTTGGCATCCTGGCATCTCCCGTGATGAATCAGATAAAATTGAATCTATTCAAAAAAGAGCCCTAAGAATAATTTTTAAAGAAACTTTGGTAACATATTCACTCCTTCTAAAAAAGGCCAAGCTGGATACTCTTGAGCACAGGAGAGGAACGTTGTGCCTCCGTTTTGCAAAAAATGCAATAATAAACCATCGCACGGAAAACATTTTCCCCAAAAGACACTCCCCATCCAGACACCACCTGCCACGTACTGTATCTGAACCCATCCCTATCTTGTCCCCCATCCGTTGTTTAACCTCCAGATATGAAAAAACCTTTGTCCCCTTCATTACTGATCAAATAAACCACTAGTTTTTTTTTTTTTTTTTTTTTTTTTTTTTTTTTTTTTTTTTTACTGGTGATACCCATGCTTGTGTCCGTTTGGCTCTTCCGTTCCCTCCCCTTTTTATATAATCTCTTTTAAACCTTTTTAACATTATTTTTATCTCAATTTATTTTTTTTTTGGTTTTGTTTTAATTTGTGCCTTTTTAACTTTCTTACATTTGACACTTTTTGTTAGACTAATGAATGGCTTTGCCTTTCTGATATGGTTGTTTTTGGCATTGTTTAGCCAGTTTTTTAGTTGTTGTGCTATTTATGTCTTTTTTTATTATATGACCCCGAAATGCGAATTCGGCCCTTCGGGGCTTGTGATAGCCATTTTTTGATATAAATATCTTATCTTATTGCATATGTGTTGAACAGCACATTTGCATCCAACTTCTCAGAAGACTCCTTCACTAAGCCACTATGCCCTACCCCTAAGCTGGTTGACCACCCAATACCAAAAATTAAAATTACCACAGACAAGATTAAGAAAAGTTTGAGCAAACTAGACACCAACTAAGCTAGAAGCGCAGATGGCACACTTCCCTAGCTCCTTAAAAAACTTGCTGAGCTGCTCTGTTTGCTATTCAAGCTGTCCCTCAAACTAAAAGCATACTTACAGACTTGCAGACAGCCATTCATGCTCCAATATTCAAGAAAGGATCCAGAACTCAGCCAGAGAACTACCAACCCATTAGCCTTACCTCAGTCATGGCCAAAATTATGGAAGGGAAGCCAATGACGCCATAATAGAATATATGATGAAGAATGGCCTCCGTTTTAGTGGTCAGCATGGCTTCAGGTGAGGCATAGTCCATGATTAAATGTGACATAGTCTTACAACTCTATAACAGGCCTGCTGGAGCAGAATTTCTCTGTTGATGTATTGTGGAAAAAGTGGATTCATAGCATTCTATCGGATAGACCTCAAATTGTTACTGTGTATGATAAAAGTATCCCCATGAGATTGATGCTGTTCTTATTTGTTCACATTTGGAGGAGGAAGACGACTGACAATTGTCTTTTTATAACCTTAATGGTAATAGTGTTGTAACAGATATCACTTAGAAGGTTATGAATGACGGGGATACTTTTGTCATTGGGGAATTTAATGCACACAAATCACTGAATGTAAATGATTGCTTGTATTTCAAAAAGAAAAACATATCACACAAATTATGGTTTGACTTCAGATACAAAAATTGACTCATATATTTTGTAGCATACGTGTATGGGCATAAAACAAAGATCTACTGACGCTTGCCAGTAACTGCCTTGTACAATACAATAACCTGACGGATTTGGGGTATTTCAAATGGTCTGGTTCCTACTAAGTTTACTGATCCTGCAAAAATGTATGTCATCCACAGTATCAATATCGTCTTTCTGTGGCCAATTGAAAGAGTAGGTGGCAAGGCTCAAACAGTGATGAAACTTGAGCTTAACTTTTCCCTGGTCAGGAAAGTCTAGAACCCTTCCTATGTACCAACCTTGTTTGTCATTCCTGGCATTGTATCTAACTGCTTAGTACTCGTTTAGCTTGGAAACAATCTTTTGCTTACTGGGTGTCTCCTTGCCATCACTGTCACTTTCTTGAATAGTATCTTGAATACTCTGATCATCCTCATCAGAGCCAAGTTCAAGGCTGATGTCTGATTTGCTATCACTCAAATCTCTATTTGCTTCCCTCTTAGGAAGAATTTTTTTTCAATTTCACACCCTTCCCATCTGAACTTTTCTTCTTCCCTTTGCCTTTTGCTTTCAGATTCTCTTCCCTCTGAAGCACCTCTAGATGTTCTTTTGATGTTATCACTTCTGCCTCTCTTGCAATTTTCTTCTGGTTTTCTATTCCTGAAACTGATGGTAGGTCAGGCTGCTTGATTGAGTCAAGAAGAATCTCCTCAAAAGTTTTTGATTGGTTGCCAAACAACTTCTTTGGACTAAAGGTAACTTTTTCTAGTTCAGTGTTGACGGTGGTTGTGACTTTAGATGTATCTGCCTTTTCCTCTTGTTCCTTTTTCATTTGTGCATAGTGGCTCAACTTGGTAGGTTCAAAATTGGTCTGGTCAATTACGGATGGGTTTACTCTCATTAGAACACTCGGATCAAAGATTCTAGTTGCTTTGAACAACTGTTTGATCAGACTAGAAGTGAGATAGATATCCCATACCTTTGATAAGAGACATACAAAATCCTTCTTTGACAGAATGTTGCCAGATTGCTCCCTCTGCCATTTCACAAGATTCTGATCATAAGACCCTTTCATTCCCTTGAAAACCACTTTATTGAGTTGAAGCATGTGGGATGCATGTAAAGGTAGCTTGAGAATTGTCACGTTATTTTTGTTCGCAAGTTTGACAAGAGCAAGAGAAAGATGTGAGCCATGTCCATCTAAGATGAGGAGTGCGTTTCCCTTTACATGAGGAAAAAATTGGAATTCAAACCAGTTCATAAAGAGATCAGACGTCATCCACCCTTTCTTGGTAGATGAGTAAGATGCACCGGGGTAAGCTCCAGGTATCCATGAGGTCCAAATATTTATTGCAGAGAAAACTATTAGAGGTGGGAGTTTTTCTCCGTTTGCACTGATACAAGCCAAGACAGATGTGTTTTGACGTCCATTACCACCTGTTCTATGAGTGGCTGGTGAGCCTTTGGCTCCAGCAACTTTCGTGTTGCCAGAATCCCTGCAGAAAGATGTCTTGTCCAAATTGAACCAGCACTGGGACTTGTCAAGAATATCCATTGCCGTGGCAGTTTCATGCAACAGCTCATAAAAACCATACATAATGAAGGGGTCAAATTGCTGCAAAAGTCTTTTGTTTTCTAACCTTTCTGGTTTCTTTAGTGAAAATTTGTTTCAGCACTTGAACCTCACCCACCAGTCATGACCAGGTGGGTTGTCCTTTAATCTTGTTTGAACTTTGTTCTTGATGAGGTAGTCTTGCACTTTGTCAAGATTTTCCTGCTTTGCTGAGACCTATGCCCCACTTTTCAAGTATTTGGATACCCTGAGCCATATCCTTTTCTATTTCAGCAGGAATTTCTTGGCTTCTCCCTCCACCACAAACTGGTTTTTGACTTGTGTCTTCTTCATAAGATGGTCATGCAAGGTAGTGGCGCGGTATCTGAAACACTTAAGAAGCCTTTAGCATAGACATTATCTTAGAAGATATCTCTGCTAGTGCAATTTGTTGCTGAGTTGCATCATACGTTCCTCCAACCCCGCGTTGTGTTTTCCAAACTTAATTTCTAGGCATCTAGAAAAGACAAAGGAATTATGAATGAATGGATGAATTTATTTGAAGGGGAATTATGAATGAATTGATGAATTTATTCGAAAACCTGTCACAAGCAGGTGTGCAAAAAATTCCAAAACTGTCAGTAGCAGAATTCCGAAAGCTGTCAACACTTTAGCAGCCCAATCAGTGTTTTGACAGCTTTTCTTTGAGCAAAAAGTTTTTCTATAGGTAAAATTTACAGAAAAGTAACAAATGTAACTTAGTATAGCTTGCAGTTAGAAATATCAGTAGTTTTCTGAATCATATTTAATCATATTAAAGTACTGTATCATATTTACTCTAATACTGCTAATGGTGTATAGTATTCAAAGTCTTAAGTATACTGTACATAGCTTACTGCTGATAGTTTATGGATTGATTTGTACACTCCAATGATATTGGTATTATAAAAATAATGCATACCCAACTGCATGCTTAATGCTCATTGATCACTATACTACAACTATAAAAAGGACAGTATTCTTTTAGTAGCATAGGAAGAAAGGTCAGTAATTCAATGATCTATGTCTAGTTTTGATGTGTAGTAAATAATTGAGACATAAACTTTTGAAATTAGTGAAAAAAATATGTCAAATCAAGTGAAAGTCTTAGTTACTAGGGGTGTATTGTCATCAATGATGAATCACTAGGGGTGGCAACCCTGAAAGAAAGGGGATTTTCGGGGAACTGATTTTGAGAATGTTTATGAGAAGACAGATTTTGGGCGAAATCCCCAAAAATTCGGGGATAATGGAAGCACTGGTATTTTTGAAAAAAATCTGCCAACAAATTTTACTAGGCCATCAAAACTGTCAAGTAGCATTGCTACTATGCTACCCCACTTTGTGCACGGTGGAGCACAACTTGTGTTTTGACAGTTTTTCTTGCAGTAAAAATTATTTTTATATGTAAAAAGGGTATTTTCAGACAAAATCTGCCAACAAATTTGATACCTGCCAAGAAGCATTTCTACTTTGCTACCGCACTTTTCGGAGGGTGGGTCACAAGTAAAGGTTAAGACGGAAAAACAATGACAAGGGAGAAAGATAAACAAAGCAGGCACAGAACTGCAATACATGAATGATCAACACAACAATACATTCCACTAAGTTAGTAGAGCCATCTAAGAATGGTTACTGGCTTCAACCCTTATTATCTAAAGCTTAGAATCTGTTCTACAATTTAAAATATTGATCTTTAGTAACACGGGGTAAGTCTGACACCCATGCCAAACTTCCCCTGTTGGGGGTAAGTCCAACACATCGGACTTTCCCCAGATGGGCTTTTTAGGGGTAAGACCAACACCCCTTTTATCTCAACTAATGACAATGGCTTGTTCTAAAAAATCAGGAAGATGCTCCTGGTCTTCTAGTTTCTAAGAAATGAAAAACATTCTCTATCTCTCTTACTTTATAATCTGCATAAGTTAAAGTAAAGTCAGTTACCTGTGTTCCTAAAAAAAAACACTGTCCAAAAAACTTCAAAACCTTCTGAACGAAAGGCATGCTAACTCTGCCGGAAGTTGATGGCACTGTTGCCTACTGCTACTAATATGGAAGGAAATATGAAAGCCTCCCACAGATACAATGGACCATGGATAAATTGAAGGTCGGTGTTGGACTTACCCCACTGTTCGACTTTCCCTGATTCACCCTACATGATACGCAGAATAATTATAGCCAACACATTTTGACTGCAGCTTGACTCTACTTTACTCTCACTCCCCTATTCCCATGTATTTGGCCAGTGTGTCTCTCTTGTTTCAACCTATTTACCTATAAATTGAATCAACTATGACAAAATAAGAACCGCAAAAACAAGAGTGACAATGGATTGGGAATATATAATTTAGGCTATATATTTGCACATTAGGCAAGGGGGCTATTGGTAAAGTATAGTGAAGCTGCAGTCAAAATGTGTTGGCTATAATTGTTCTGCATATTTTGAAGTAAGAACTATTTTCTTAACATGTTTTTTCTCAATAGCCCCTACTCTAGACCTTTACTAAATAGGTTGACAGAAAAGACAGTCAGGACAGCTACTATAGACTCATTCAAAGTTTGGGTCAACAAAGATGGGTTCAATGTTGACAGGAAGCTCAATTGGGACTCAAATGTCAACTGAAGTTGTCACACCACCACCAGCAAGAAATCTACAGGAGGTCAACGCTATCTTATCTTGCTGGCAATTGCAATTTAAGTCTACTACTTAGCTGGGATAACAGTGAACATATTGCTATCACATATACCTTTTTTTTATGCTTTTTCCAAATATAATAATTGCCTGAGGCACAAATTCCATTTTGAGTCCTTAAAGGGGCCCTAAAACTTTGCTCATTTTGGCATCTCACTAAAAGTTACCATCACTAGAGATGGGTTAAAAACATTAGTTAAGATACCCAGTAGTTGGACAGCTCCTCACCACTTCAAAAGTCAAATTATGGCAAAGTCTCTATTTAACCATCTACAAAGTAGATTGTTTCACCATCAAATTTTTCCAAATTTTCTTAATATTGGCATGATTAGCTTGAATATTTTAATCATAAACTCCACTGCAAATTTCAAACACATATGATCCCCAAATATTCTGATGGACATTATTAGAGCCTAATCTTGGGAAATATTGTCAAATCTTGGATGCAGGAATTTAAAGTAAGTACAGCTGATCCAATTCACAGACAGACCCAATCTTGGAGCAATTTAATCCAAAACAAGTATTTTGGAGCAAAAATTATATTTAAATAGGCTGGAGGGGTAACTTGTCTAAATTCAAATGCTAAAAAACCAGAAGTTTTCCAAAATTGTCGTCAGACAATCCCAACTAGTCTCTTCCTAATTATCAGCCAATCCAAACTGTTTTAGCACATATACCAATCTTGGACCTTGGGCCCAAGATCATATATATTGATCTTTGGCCCAACACTTTTCAATATTTACATTAATGATGCTCCACAAGCTGTAAGAAATAAGATGAGCCTTTATGCTGATGATTCAAAGCTCTTGGGCCCATGGAGTCAACAGCAATAAGAGCCAACATACAGGAAGACCTGGATTCACTTTCCCTTTGGGCCCGCCAATGGAAGCTTGAGTTTAACATCCTGAAATACAAGACAGTACATTTCAAGAAAAAGAATGAGAAGTGGCAGTACCATATGGGTGGAGGGGATTACTCTAGGCAAATGATTGATTCTTTTGCAGCTGAAAGAGATTTGGGGATAGTTTTCAATGAAGAATTAAAATTCAATAAACACACACAAACAGCAGTTGCCAAAGCATCGAAAGTCATGACATAGCTGTACACGGGTCGTGTGCCACCATTGCTGAAATTTGGGATGTGTGTTGCCATGCCCTTGAATAAGGGTGACCAACAGAAAATAGAGTCTGTTCAAAGGTGTGCAACCAAATCTGTTGAGATGCAAGAACATTGACTATCCATCTTGCCTGAACAAACTATAGCTCCCAATACTAGTCTACAGACAAAGGAGGGGTGATGTTATCATGGCTTACAAGCTACTGCATGCTGACTCCTCTTCTCAGAAGCCTTTCAAACTTGACAAATCATCTAGGACAAGAGGACATAGTAAGAAGCTGCTCCAGAAGAGAGCTCACAGCAGACTCCACAACTACTATTTCTCCAATAGACTGGTGGCCCCCTAGAACAGTCTTCCCAATGCAGCTGTCACTCCTCCCTCTGTCAATGCCTTCAATATCATTGTTGATAAGAATTACCTTAAATTACCTTAAATCGCATGTCCAGCGAGATAAGGTGGTGTTGAGCCTCCTGTAGAAATCTTGCTGGTGGTGTTTCAAGGTTATGATTTGACATCCCAGTTCAGCCTCCATTCGGCGTTGGCCCAGTTTTGATCAACTCCTTTCTTGAAGGCATCTAGAGTTTTAGATTGGACGGTGGCTTCGGATAGGCTGTTCCAGAGTGGGACGGAACGGACTGAGAAGAACTGTTGGCGCTCTTGCTTGTAGCAACGGGGGGCCTGCAGCTTCTTGGTGTGTCCTCTTGTGGTAGTTGAGAGGGATGGGGAAAAGACATGACTTAATAGGTCATTTTCTTGCAACTTACGAGTTGCTATTACGTCTCCTCTTTTCCTACGGTATACTAAGGTAGGGAGTTTGAGTGAGTTGAGACGTTCCTTGTAGAATTTGTCTTGCAATACAGAGATAAGGTTAGTTGCTCTTCTTTGGACACTCAAGTACTTTCACATCCATCTTATAGTAGGGAGAGGCTATGGTCATGCCAAATTCCAGGTGAGGATGGACCATGGCTTTGTTAATTGGTCCACCAAACCATGGAAAACAGAGTGAGATGCTGTGAAGCCAATGGCTCCCCATTGTCACTGACCAGTATCTCTACAGGATTTTTTTCCTTATTTTGCTGAACAGTGCAATTTAAGGTAATATACATAATTTCCTAGATTAGGAGCTTGTTTTTCTGTGGGAAAGATACTTTTTAATTAGTAGTATTTGAAACAGTACCATAGGCTGTTTGAAAAGTGTGGTTCAATCCTGCTTTCTAGAGCTATGAGGAGAGAAAGGTTGAGATTGCTAGCGCATGTTCTGTGGATGAAGGGTTGCAGGTTGCCAAAGATTGTACTTTTGGTCAACCATCTATTGCTGAATGGAAAGCAGGTTATCAATGGTTGGGGTGAGAGGATGCTGTAAAGAAAGAATTAAGGGAAATGGGAACTTCCTTTGAGGGTGTAAAGAGGGAGGCTTTGAATAGACTAGGATGAGATTGTCTTTTTATGCCAACCATCTAGGGCTAATCATGAAGCAGGTTACCCATGGTTGGGAGGATGTTGCAAAGGAAGATTTAAGGAAAATTGGAACTTCCTTGGTGGGTGTAGGGGGAAGGCTTGGAGCAGACTAGGATGGAGGAGCATGCATAGCTGTGATGGCCTCATGCAGCTTGGTGCTGTGGTGAGTTGTTAGTAGTAGTAGCAGTATACTTTTTAATCACAATATCTGTCTGATATTAGGTATTTGCTGAGTACCATGGATTTTACCCTAGTCTACTATTTGTTTATAAATCCGTTATTCAAAAGTAATGTAGCTCATATTGATTTATTACCTTAAATTGCAATGTCCAGGAAAATCAGGTAAACATCCTGTAGAGTAACAGAACTGCTAACCAAAGGAAAGGCACTTCCATCTACATAAAAGATGGAATACAGGTCAGAGATTTCCCTGGATCAATCTAAGGCCTTTGATAAAATGTCTCATCTTACTTGATGATAAAGCTGTCTGTATATCAGATAGGTGATAACAATGCGAAGTGGATTCATAGTATTCTATCGGATAGACTTCAAATTGTTACTGTGTATGATAAAAGTATCCCCATGAGATTGATGCTGTTCTTATTTGTTCACATTTGAATGAGGAAGACGACTGACAATTGTCTTTTTATAACCTTAATGGTGATAGTGTTATAACAGATATCACTTAGAAAGTTATGAATGATGGGGATACTTTTGTCATTGAAGACTTTAATGCTCCTGGTTTCCTATGAGAAAATGTATCTAAAATAAAGCAGAGTTCTATTCATGACCTAATATTTTTTCCAAGCCCAATTTCGGTTTTCCTCCCTTATAAGATTCCTACTCACTATAATGTTAGAAATTTTTTTTCACAATTGCTTTGCAAATTGAACTTACATGGCTAGGGCCAAGGATGCAAATTGCATCCCACTGATATATAAATTTAATGTAAGGAAAGCTAACTGGAATCTTTTTCAGCAACATTTCAATGAAACTGACTGCTCTTCAGTAGCAGAAGAAGAATACCTTGAATGTCAGGTAATCCACATGTCATACCATTTAGAAAGAGCAGCAGACAAGGTTACAGGTTTTTTTTGAAAACAAGCTCCTTCATGCTTACAGCCAATCTTGGCAGAGCAAAATTTTCCTAAGTTATGGAATCAGGATGTTTTTGTACCAATCCCTAAACCAGAAAAATCACCTGAGAGAATGGAGTCTTATAGACTAATATCAATCTTACCAGTCCTAGATAAACTCTTAGAGAAAATTATCCATAAGAGGGTGGAATGGCTTGTTGAATCTAACGAGTTACCTATTACCTTTAACCATCTAATCCCCCTAATACCTCCCCTCTAATAGTTAACTAACACCCTCCACTAACACCTCTGTAGGATATATACAAAACTAAAAGAAAACATTCAAAATTGAAATGATTGTCAGAAAATAAACCATTATATTTGGATAGAGAATTAGATAAGGAACCTAATGTTATTATTTTATTAGCATGTTTCCTTTAGATGAGGTTACCCACTACAAACTTACCCAAGTTTCAAATTTAAGATCTGGTGTATATCAAATATTATTTAGAAATGATTTTGAGTTGTGGATAACAGTGGAAGGAAATAAGATCATCTGATTAATAGAAAAATGCTGCATATTATAGAGTAAGCATTTTATTTGTGGCAACACTAACTCTCCAATCAGGTTTCCATAGGGGTAGATGTCCTGTGGACAATAGAATCCTTCTAGAAGCTGCTATGAGACAATCCACAAAACAAGGAAGGATTTTGATTTTGGTATTGGTTGATTGTTAGGCTGTTTCGACAATGTTGATACAACTTTACTTCATAGAACTCTCAAAAATATGGATTTTCCTGATAAAGTCATTTAATTTTTAAATTAAGTTAGTGATGACAGAGAACACTAATGTTTATCCACTACGTAAAGGACTCTCATTGCTAGGCATTTGTTGTTTACATTATTTCTGTCTGAATTAAGGTTTAGCTCTGATAATACCTGCAAAGCAGAATTTGCCGATGACCTTTTGATTTGGAGCTATGGGCCAATTCAAATGAAATTGGAATTGATGTAACCACATTATGAAAGACCTTAGGACATATACATATGGCTTATTCGCGTCCAGTGTTATCCTCACAGACAAAAGCAACTGTATTTTGAAAAATAAAAGAATTTGCCCCCCCCCCCACCCTAAATTTCTTGATATCCATTTGGACCATAGTTCGACTTAGAAAAGTCAAATTAATTCTATTAAAAAATCCTGCATGAAAAGACTATTTCTTTTAAAACATTTATCTACTCTGAAATGGGCCATGTCACCAACAGTCCTCCTTGATTTTTATTAAAGGCTTATGCAGTGAAAAATTGAGTATGGTAATGAAGTATATGGAGGATGTTGCAAAACAAGTTTGGAAATATTAAAACTCCTCAAAATCTGGCAATAAAATTAGCCTTTGGTCTTCACAACCATAACCCAGGTCGTAAAGTTAAGGCATTATTTTGTATGTCATCATTGCAAGAGATTTGAAATATGCTGGCATCCAAGTACTGCAAAAATTAGAGTGATTAAGCCAGTGCATGGGGTCTTTTCAAAACATGAAATTAATTGTTTAATGAGGAATAGCTTGCATATCTACTCTTGGATTCTTTTACTGAACTAGTTCCCGGTTAGAAAAAAATGATGTAGTGAGCTGTGTTTTACATCTTTTTTTGCAAATTATGTGCATTGTCAGTTTAATATACATATACTGATATTTAGTAATCAAAATGTTAATGTCTTTTGATTTATTAAAGTTATAAAAGTAAAAACATTTTTATTTTTTCAGTATGTTTTCAGTAAGTGCAAATTATGTTCTGGCCTTGGGAAGGTATAGGGGGTTTTGAACCCAACTTATGTTAATTTCTGCTCGTTTTGAGTTTGACTCGGTTATTTATTGTAATTTCTGTTCGTTTTGGGTTTCATTTATTTATTGATGCTGATTTGTGGTAGTTTCATGCTTGGTAGATTATTTGATTTTTTTTTTGCTCATTTTTTGTTTAATGGAGTTCTTTACTTTTTATTGAAAAACTTATTTTGTGGAAAAAGTTTTTTTAATTAATTTCTGTTCGTTTTATAATTACATAGTCTTTTCAGAGAAAAAGAAAATAATACTTTAAATCTTTTTTTTTTTAAGACTTTATAGTTTGGCCTGCTATTTGTATGCTGGAGAAAAATTTTCAGCAATTTTTAACAACATACACCCTCTTGAAAATTTGGACACAAATAGTAGTGTTTAATTTAGTTTCATACCTCCTCTAGTTGACCTGAAATGGAAAACTTGATACCATTCGCAAAAAAATCTGTTTACTCTCTTTGATAGCTTGGATACACTTACGCTATTTTGATTTGGTTTAATTTTAAGAGCAGAAGCAGCCCTGAAAGTTTGAACATAATACCCTCAGTCGTTCTTGGGATACTGCTGAGATGCCTTATTGGGAATTATCATTAACACAGTGCACTTTGATTTAATCTTATGGCAGCATTTAGTTTTTAAACATAAAGTCAAATGGGAGGGTGGGCGTGGGAGGGGGATTAGTTTCCCTCCAATCACTTTCGACTATTAAAAAGGGCATCAGCCCTTTCTATTTTCAATCGAATGAGCCCTTTTCGAAGTTCCTATGACAACTCCTTAGATACAAAGTACCCTGGTCTAAACAACAACAACAACAAAAAATAATACATTATACCCACATCGATCTTTACTATAAAAATTATAAATTAATATTGGTGGGCGTGAGAGGGGGGTTAGTTACCGTCCAATCACTTTCAACTAATGAAAAGGGCACTAGCACTCTCAATTTCCAATTGAATGAGCCCCTTTTGAAGTTTTTACGGCAACTCTATCATTAAAAGCCTTATATGCCCCTAGGGCATAACTTACAACCTTTGCCCTGGGGAATCTGGGGGGTTTGTCAGCCTTAAATACATAATTTCCAGAACTTTCAACTACGTTGAACAAAGTGGCTATCTATAAACTTTGATTGAATATGTTTGGGGAAATGGTGGGTGTGAGAGGGGGGTTAATCACTCTCCACTCACTTTTGACTATTACAAAGGGTAATTTCAATTTCCGATCAAATGAGCCCCTTTTGAAATATCTACAACAATTTTCTATATAAACCTTAGATGCCCCAGGGCATAAATTACAACCCTTGCACTGAGGGCTCTGATGGGGTTATCATCCTAAAAGACCTAATTTCCAGAACTTTTGACTACGTTGAACATAATGGAAATCTCAAAATTTTGATTGGATGTGTTTGGGGAAATGGTGGGCGTCAGAGGGGGGTTACTTGCCCTTCAATCACTTTCGACTATTAAAAGGGCACTAGCCCTTTCAATTTTCAATTGAATGAGCCCTTTTTGATGTTTTTACAACATCGCTTTCTATAAAAACCTTACATGCTCCTAGGGCATAACTTACAACCCTTGCCCTGAGGGTTGTGTGGGGGGGATGGGTTGTCTTCCTTAAAGACCTAATTTCCAAAATTTTCAACTGCGTTGAATAAAATGGCTATCTAAATTTTTATTGGATTTGTTTGGGGAAAATGTGGGCATGAGAGGGGGGTTAGTTGCCCTCAAATCACTTTCGACTATTAAAAAGGGCACTAGCTCTTTGAATTTCCAATCGAATGAGCCCTTTTTCAAGTTTCTATGACCAATATTTCAATAAAAACCTTATATGCCCCCAGGGCATAACTTATAACCCTTGCCCTGAAGACTGTGGGGGAGTGTCCTGCTCAAAGGTATAATTTCCTGAACTTTAAACAAAATGGCTATCTAAAAATTTTGATTGGATATGTTTGGGGAAATAGTGGGGGTGGAAGGGGTGTTAGTTGCCTTCCAATCACTTTCGACTATTAAAAAAGGCACTAGCCCATTCAATTTCCAATCGAATGAGCCCTTTTTGAAGTTTCGACGACGACGCGTTCTATAAAAACCTTGTATGCCCCCAGGGCATAATTTACAACCCTTGCCCTGAGGGCTGTGGGGAAGTGTCCTCCTCAAAAACATAATTTCTATCATAATTTCGAATGAGCCCTTTTTGAAGTTTTTACGACGACGCGTACTATGAAAACCTTATATGCCCCCAGGGCATAACTTATAAACCTTGCCCTGAAGACTATGGGGGGAGTGTCCTGCTCAAAGGCATAATTTTCTGAACTTTAACTGCGTGGAACAAAATGGTTATCTAAAAATTTTGATTGGATGTGTTTGGGGAAATGGTGGGCGTGTAAGGGGTGTTAGTTGCCTTCCAATTACTTTCGACTATTAAAAAGAGCACTAGCTATTTCAATTTCTAATCGAATGAGCCCTTTTTGAAGTTTCTACGACAACGCGTTCTATAAAACTTTATTTGCCCCCAGGGCATAACTTACAACCCTTGTCCTGAGGGCTGTAAGGAGGTTGTCATCCTCAAACACCTAATTTACAGAACTTAAAACTATGTTGAATAAAATTGCTATCTCAAAATTTTGATTGGATGTGTTTACGGAAAAGGTGGGCGTGAGAGGGGGTTATTTGCCCTCCAACAACTTTCGACTGTTAAAAAGGGCACTAGCCCTTTGAATTTCCAATCGAATGAGCCCTTTTTGAAGTTTCTACGACAACGCGTTCTATAAAAACCTTATATGCCCCCAGGGCATAACTTAAAACCCTTGCCCCGAGGGTTGTGGGGGAGTTTCCTCCTCAAAAAGATTTTTTTATCTGGAAATCAACTACGCTGAACAAAATGGCTATCTAAAAAATTTTGATTGGATGTGTTTGGGGTAATGATGGGCGTGGGGGGGGGGGGCTTGTTGCCCTCCAATCACTTTCGACTATTAAAAAGGGCACTAGCCACTCCAATTTCCAATCGAATGAGCCATTTTCGAAGTTTTTACGACAACTCCTTCGATACGAAGTGCCCGGGTATGGAGAAGAAGAAAAAATAAAAATAAATAATACATTGTGCCCACATCGTTCTTTACTTAATTCAGACAGAAAGTCTTAACTGACTATCCTGATTTCTTGCAAATCTATATGGGTGGCTTGGTGAAAAGGTCCAGCTGCTTTTATTCCAAGTTACTCTTTGAATTTTTTTACTAGGCTGTTGAATGAATCTTTCATCCTGACAGCTGAGGTCAAAGCCATAATCAAGGGTCTTAAGATAGCTAAAGAAAAACTCCCCTTATCAAGAAAGAGTGTTGTCTTAGACTTAAGCAGCTTTACAATTAATTAATAATGTACGGAAATAAGTGCTGAATTCAGATTTGCACTTTCTTAAGGATTTTTCTCTTTGACCTGCAAGAGAAAAAGATTATCAGCCAGTTCTGAGTTATTAGGGTATGCACTATAATGAAATTGCCAATATGTTTGCCGATTCTACAGTGGATAAACCCGTTTCTCTTGACGCCATATCTCATACTCTATGCAACACAATACAATGAAGGAAACCTCAGAAGTGGCTCCTTTCTCCTTTTCTCATCTCCCCCTTACTGGAAGTTAACATACTCTATTTCAGCTTGACAACTTGAGCACTTGCACTTCCCACAATTCATCCAATTTTCTTCTTTTTATGTCTTTTGATTGCATTTTGTGTTTGTTATCTGGTGATCCAAAAAATTATAATGCTTGGCAATTTTATGGTAAAAATAGAATAGCCTTTTGGCTTGCATCAAGATTGTGTTGGTTATGGAGGCAACAGATGAAAAATCCAAAGAAAATATAAGAAGCCAAAACGAGTCTATTTTGGGTTACAGGTGCTATTTTCAGAAGAAGAAGAAAATTAGCTGTCTAAGATTTAGTAGGCCATCTTTTATGGAATTTTAATTATTTCTTTAAAGATGATTGATTCATTTTTTTTTGTGGGGGGGGGGTATGAAGTGGTGGTTAATTACAGCCCAACCAATTTCTCCCATTTTCCTATCCTGGCAATAATGTTTTAAGGCACTTGAGGCAATTTTCTGGGGTTGATGGATGTTCAAATAAAATATGCTGAATGAAACTTCAGAATGCTATCATTTCCAGGTGATGGGATAGTGATCTAGCTCTTAGCTAAAAAGGACACAGGACAGGGAATGAGGAGCAATATTTTTCAATCTATGTTTTAAGATTTATTAGCACAGAAAAATCAATTCATATATTCAGGGCAGCCACTAACTCAAATTTTCTGTAAAGAGTTACAAATTTTCGCCAAATCAGAAAAATGGTTTGAAACTTTGAGAAAAGTCAGGAAAAGCAAGATTTTTCTTTATTAAGGAAGCATACTATTTAAAACAGTTAAAAAATTTGTGCTTTGATCACAAAAAGTAGGCAAGGTTACTTTTTATTTTCTTTCTACCATTCGTTACCAGGAATTTTTTGTTCCTATGTGTCAATATTTTTTTGGTACTTCTGCTTTGAGGTTCCCTTAGCCAAAGTTTCAGACCAATTGGGAAAATTCGATGCCTTTTTGAGCCCCCCCCCCCTTGTTAGAGGAGTGATCAATTTCAAAGGGACCAATTCTTTCAGTTATTCCCTGTGGCCCAAGGACTTATGGCTCTAAGTTTCAAATTGATCAGGAGAGAGGTTTTTTTTTGGCTCATTTCTGGGCCCCTAAGCTCTCCTCCTTATTGCAGTAAATGTCGATTAACCTTTTGACCAAGAGAATAATTTCTTAAAGTTCCACGCCACTGCACTCCCCCCCCCCTTTCCATTATAAGATATTTGTAAAGAATTTACAGTTTTATTTTGCAGCCCTTATCACAGGGGCTGTGGGAGGTTATGTCACCCTCTGATGCAAATTTATGGATATTCTCAACTATTTGTAACGAAATGGGCACCTTGAAACGTTGATCCAATGCCTTACTGCAATAAGAAGGGAGGTATGACTGGGCAATACCCTTATTCAGACTTATTCTAAATAAAGATATTAATTTTACCCCCCCCCCCCCATAACCCTTCCTATATTTATCTGAAGTCTCATGGAGATTCAGAAAATTTTGGAATTGAAATGTGCTCTGTTAGGCTTCTCCCCCCCCCCTAAAAAAGGCCCACATCTCCTCCTTCGTAACAGCTGATGTACAAATTTATTACTCTCTTTTTTTCCCAGACTTTTACTATTGAATATAATAAACAATTGCAAATGAAAAACTTGTTTCAAAATATCATTGTAACTAAAAAAAAAATTCTAGATGGTATGACAGGAATTCACGAATAAGATTTTAAATTCTAATATTAGATTTAATCTGTGCAAAGATGATTTTGCACCAAAGATGCACCAAAGATGATTTTGGCCTTGGTGTAAACCCCCCAAAAAAAAATGAAAAATATCCAATTGCTGATAAAGATAAGGGCCTAAATACTACATGGGATTGCTTTATCCCTGTATATTCTACTGTCTTTGGACCCCCAAGAATCAATTCTATTATGCGGGTTCTTTATGCCCCCTTTCCTTTATTCTGTTGATTCCCTTTTTTATTTATGATACATATAGATACTCATTTGTTTTGTGTTTTTTTTTAAGTAAGCAGCAATCCTGAATAAATTTTGAATGCATATATGATTTTCTTTATATTTTTTAGGTTTACCAAGTTTTTCTGAGCCATGTCTGAGAGAAAAGTTTTGAATAAGTATTATCCACCAGATTTTGATCCCTCAAAAATCCCAAGAGTCAAACGGGATCACAACAAAACATTTACAGTCCGTCTGATGGCACCTTTTAACATGAGATGCACTACATGTGGGGAATACATTTACAAAGGTCGTAAGTTTAACGCAAGAAAAGAAGATGTCGAAAATGAAGACTTTTTAGGACTTCGAATCTATCGTTTTTACATTAAATGCACACGTTGCTTGTCAGAAATTTCATTTAAGACTGATCCTCAAAGTACAGATTATGTTCTTGAAACAGGTGCAACCCGCAACTTCATGGCCTTGAAGCTTGCTGAAGAACAAGCAGCTAAAGAGGAAGAGGCAAGAAAGGAAG
This sequence comes from Artemia sinica, assembly GCA_027921565.1. Lineage (NCBI taxonomy): Eukaryota > Metazoa > Arthropoda > Branchiopoda > Anostraca > Artemiidae > Artemia > Artemia sinica. The sequence goes on along the minus strand of JAPEVW010000296.1, from coordinate 149,067 downwards.
AAGAGGCTTCAAATCCAATGAAAATGCTTGAAAATCGTACTAAGCAGTCCAGAGAAGAGATTGAGTCAATTGAAGCTCTGGAAGAACTCAGAGAAATGAGTAAAAGACAGCAAGGACTTAATTATGACTCCATGCTTGAAAGTTTTGAAATAAGTAGACAAAAAGAGCGCGAGAGGCAGCTTCTTAAAGCCAAAGAGGAAGACGAAGAAGAAATAAAAAAGTATTTTGGACTAAGTCAAGATGGTGCTAAAGTGAAACGAATCATTGAAGATGAAGAAGATTCCAAAATGAAGATCCGAAAATTGAGTCAAAAACATCTTGCTGTTCCCCTGAAACTGGCTGTTAAGAAACAAACCCTTTCAGGAGTTGTGAAAGTGAGTGAGAAGGCAATTAAAGATGACACTAAGCTTGTTCATAACATTACTGAGCAGGCAGATATATCCAATTTTGTTGATGAAGAAATTACAGCATCTACTCTTAGAGAATCTGGACAGAATATTAGCAACACAAGTGATAGCTCTAGTTTGCTTAAACAAACTCTTGATAATTCATATAAAAATGATTCTATTTTATCATCAGTTGCCAATAGTTTTGCCTATAGTGAGAAGAATGCGAATCTGCAGCCACAGAAAACGAAGATAAAAGAAACTGGCCTCTCATTATTAGGAGCTTATTCAGATAGTGAAGAAGAATCGAATTAAGCTATAATTTTTGTTCAAACTGGTTGCACTTATTTTAATAAAAAACTGGGACTGATATATCCTATAAAAAATTAAAAGGAACATGTCTGCCCCTAAAGGAGATTGAATCCTACCTCCTTCTCCTTGAGATTGTTTCAACAGATTTTTTGGAAAAATTAGTCGTACAAATGGATTATTGTTTTTGAATTCCATAATGGACATCAGAAAATTGGATGCTTATCAATTGATTCAAAAGATCTAGGTAGTATGCTATTAATAATATGACTTAATTGAATTTATTTGAAGATACCACTGTCCCCCAAGCTGGGATTTAAGACCTGCCCACCTACTCTCCATCAAAATCATTTAGAAATAATTTTTAGGGGATTTAAACCAAAAATACATAAAATTTTGTACATCAGATGCTCCCCTAAATACGTCTGACCATTTGTACCTATAGGTTTAAAAGGAACACATAAATCAAAGTACATATTTATTTAGATGAATAAAAGGACATTTCTTATAAGAAAGCTTTAAGCCCAATGCTTAGTTTGTATACCAAGAAAATTTTATGAGAAACATGTTTGAATATACACAAATTTTACTATTGAGTTGAAAATACCAAGAATACCGAAATCTTACTTTAAGCCCTATACCAAGACAATTTTAGGAGAAGCATGTTTAAATATACACAAATCTTACTTTTGAGTTAAAAATACCAAGAATAACGAAATCTTACTTTAAGCCCTATACCAAGACAATTTTAGGAGAAGCATGTTTGAATATACACAAATCTTACTTTAGAGTTGAAAATACCAAGAATACCGAAATCTTACTTTGAGCCCAATACCAAGACACTTTAAGGAGAAGCATGTTTGAATATACACAAATCTTACTTTAGAGTTGAAAATACCAAGAATCCCGAAATCTTACTTTAAGCCCTATACCAAGACAATTTTAGGAGAAGCATGTTTGAATATACACAAATCTTACTTCAGAGTTGAAAATACCAAGAATACCGAAATCTTACTTTAAGCCCTATACCAAGACACTTTTAGGAGAAGCATGTTTGAATATACACAAATCTTACTTTAGAGTTGAAAATACCAAGAATCCCGAAATTTTACTTTAAGCCCTATACCAAGACAATTTTAGGAGAAGTATGTTTGAATATACACAAATCTTACTTCAGAGTTGAAAATACCAAGAATACCGAAATCTTACTTTAAGCCCTATACCAAGACACTTTTAGGAGAAGCATGTTTGAATATACACAAATCTTACTTTAGAGTTGAAAATACCAAGAATCCTAAAATTTTACTTTAAGCCCTATACAAAGACAATTTTAGGAGAAGTATGTTTGAATATACACAAATCTTACTTCAGAGTTGAAAATACCAAGAATACCGAAATCTTACTTTAAGCCCTATACCAAGACACTTTTAGGAGAAGCATGTTTGAATATACACAAATCTTACTTTAGAGTTGAAAATACCAAGAATCCCGAAATTTTACTTTAAGTCCTATACCAAGACAATTTTAGGGGACTATTCATTTGTCAAAAGTTTGCAAAATCGTCGTTTTTTAACGCCTTTTACTGACGAATATTACTCCTTTCATCACGCCAAACATTTTATTAACTGTTGCTTGCTTAATAGAAAAAAACAAAAAACCATCTGATCCTTGCTGTAAGAACACCTTAGAAACAGGAGCGTCAATTCACGAAAATGCAGGAGAGGGAAAAAATATATTTTTCAAAATCTAAGGGGTAATTTTCTTGTTCTTTTCTCATTAAAAAAAATATATATAGATAAATACATTTTGCAATGAAAATGCATACAAAATGGTATTTTCAAAATTAAGGGCGTGGGAGCCCTTGAAGTCCGCACGTTATTAGAAAACGGTCTTTGGCTATTATCGCAGATATGTAGGGTATGCTTTTTTGATGTAACAGAGACGATATGTCTCTTTCAGCGTTAAGTATTTCTATGTAATATTCTTTTAAACAGAATAATTTTCGAGATCAGCTAAAGAAGAAGAAGAATTAATTCATTTTTATTTTCAAGTAAAAGAGGAAAAGTCACAAATACAAAACTACAATATTTTTAAATGATGCCAAACCAAGCACTTCGAATTTTGTCAATCACATTCAAATCGGCTTCTTGTCTTTCCAAGGCTGCAGTAAAAGCAAGATTTAAACCTAGAAATAGGAAAGCATTTTTAGAAATAAATATGCGTAAAAAGGGACAACAATATTTATCAATATTAACTTGGGAGAAACGGGGATGGAGAGGGCAAAGATTTTTATCTAGTGGGAGATGGGGGGGGGGTAGAGTGACAAATTAAGCAAGCAACCGAGAAGTGTGCAAAATCAATACTTTTTATATTTATGTGCTGAATAGCGGTTCCTCGTATAAATAACAAAAAAGAGAAGTTGAAGAGCTTCCTTATGTAAATAATAAAAAAAAAAGACCGTATATGTCGGGTTCACATCCGGATGGGGGAAAAAGGGAAAGGAAAAAGAAAAACTAGCTTAAAACCCAAAAAGAACAAACAAAAAACACAAGAACATTAAAAAAATACAAAATAAAAATGAAACAAGACTTGCATTTAAACAAGTCCAAATATAAAAATCCACGAAGAAATATAATGTAGCAGGTTGAGTGCTGTATATATCTGGATTTTCCACGTGATTTTTTTGTTGTTGCTTAATGCTTGTGAAAAACACACTGGAGCCAAGAATTCTCCTGGAGTCTCAAGTCTGAAGAAATTACTTTCTCTCCCCACTTTTAGCAACTTCCTTTTTACGTTAAAAATGGATTTTAAACGATAGTGAGATAACGAAAGTGTTCCAAGGGTCGCTAAAGGTATTTCGGGCCTCTATATAGGGGAGAGGGGGGGGACGACGACGATACAAATGAAAGTTGTTTTCCTACACAATTTAGAAAGTTCTGCTTAATGATCACTTAGAAATTCTCATTTTCTGTGTGGTCATTATCGTACGCTTTGTACAATATTTATATATTTACGAGTGCTGGGTTTGTTGAGGATACAATGATATTACAAAAATAGAATGATAATTTAAGATTGTTTACTTAAAATTTTCATATCAGGTTTATTAATGGAAACTATTTATAGTTTGGAATCATGCACGTTTTTGCTACTTTTATATTGTCATATTATATTGGTGAATGTAGTAACTTGTAGAATGCCCCTCTCCATAGAGAAAATTTTCGCACAAAAACCTAATTATTTCGTTATTTTAGGTTTGCTCAAGGATTAAGGGGATTTGATGCCTTTAAGGATAATCCTGTTTTGTCCATTATATACTTTTTTAGTTTGTAGAGCCAAACTATTTAGAACTGTTTGGGCGGTCTTGCCATAACTTGTAGAGCATGGATAAGAAATTCGAATAAACGAAAGACAACTGAAAGCCAACACCTACGTTCCCAGAAATCTTAGAAAAACTATTCAACTTTTCCAAGGCTGAAGATAGAGATATTCTGTTTTAATGAAACTTGCATCATTAAAAAGTGTGAAATTATTATTTTTCGATATAATGGAGCAGTATTTTCCTTTTACAGTTCAAAAAAGGGCAGTCCCTAAAAATGATCTAGTATATGTGCTAGGAAATTGTTTAAAAATCAGCTCAAAGGAAATATCATCTGAACAATTTGAAAGCTTTGGAAGTTCCCTGTGATGCTATCCACTTCGATTAGGATTCGCTAATGGGCCTTTTGTCTTGGTGACGGTCAGCCAACGCCGAGGCTCGCCATTTGCTTTTAAGATATCGAACCCCCGTAAGAGCTGTATGTGGGATCGAAAAGCATCTTACTATTATAAAACCCAAATTAACTTCAATTGACCTTTAAGTTTTCCAACCTCCAGGTCCCTCGTCTCCCCACCTGGTACCTCTTAAAAGCACGGTTGCAACTGGTGTCACAAGTGGCTGAAAGGACACTAAAAACAAAGGATCCGCCAAGCTTTTGGATGTTTGAAACAGAGTTTAGTTTTCTGTAGGCTTTAGATTTGATCTCTATTTATTTATTTTACAATCTCATTTTTTACTTTTCTATCACCTTGCTTGTCAATCTGCTTTATTACAAGCAGGACTAAAAAAATAGCGAGCGAAAAAATGTATCTGCTAGATGCTTCGTTCTATGTATCAGGCATGCACTCCGACTAAAGAAATAATGCAATTTTCCTATAGTTTTCCCATATTGTATTTACAATATAGGACTAACATATTGTTAGTCCTATATTGTATTTCCTATATTGTATTAACAGTGCCAATTATGTTCACCGTTCGTATTTTTTTAGTTTAACATTAACTTCCAAGCATAAAATTCTTGATTGGCCATTTAGAATCGAGATTTAAGACATAAATTTTTGAAACTAGAAAAGAGCAAACCTTGGAACAGCAGTTTTTCTATCCGTAACAGAAATCCGACAAAAGTTAAGAGACATAGTATTAGTAGAGAACAGCTGGAAACAAATTAGTGTTGGTGTGAACTCTTAAAATCAATTTCTTGTAATTCTAATTTCCACGTCTGGAATGCTAATATGGCACCAAAATAAAAAAAAACCCTATGGTTCGCAAAACTTGGCATTTTCTATGGACAGATGAGACTATGGTCTGGCTCGGACATAATCTCAAAAACCTAAAGAAAACAAAATCCGGAAATATCTCTTAGACAGCTGTTTTTAAGCAAAAAAGAAAAACATGCAAAAAAAAAAAAAAAAAAAAAAAAAAAAAAAAAAAAAAAAAACAGAAACAGATTTGCGTTTTATGTTCTTTTTTAGCTGAGATAGAAAAGGCGCAGACCCCCTACTTAAAAAATTTAATTCAGTACTCACGTTTCTGATCTTCATCACTTAGGAACATTGAAGCAGACTTGAATCTTTTAGCCTTTGAAAGTGAAGAGAGGTAGGGCAAGACTGGATCGTCATTCGGAACAAAATGCATTGCTAGGACACTGAGAATCCCTGACAGTTCATCAGGCTCTAACGACTCGCGAAATATTGTAGATAAATCGGAGTTTTTCATTTGCTGAAAAAAAACAAACAAAGGATCCAATAATAGCAATAATTAAGATGGCATTAGCAGCATTAAAAAAGAGACGAGCTTCTAGGATAAATGACGAGAGGTTAACGAAGAGTTATTAATATAATAACGATGAAAGTCTTGAAAACAAGAATAGGTCTAGGGTTAATAGTAGGAAAAAAAAGATAAATAATTGCACATACTCAAGGGCCGACGCAAAGACAAAAAACCATCATTAATCTGGTACATACAAACAAAACAATCAATCCAAGATAAAAATGGTTTCAAACTGGTTAGTGGGGAATATAAATTGTGCGCTGGTGGATAAGAAGCTTGCTCAGCAGTGTTGGCCTCAGGCCTTTAGTTGCTGAAGTCAATCATCAGTAGTATTAGTAGTATGTATGGACTTGAAGATTTAGATGAAATCTATCAACCAGTTTTTTTGCAACGCAACGCTTTTGATATATATATATATATATATATATATATATATATATATATATATATATATATATATATATATATATATATATATATATATATATATATATTATATATATATATATATATATATATATATATATATATATACATGTATATATATATATATATATATATATATATATATATATATATATATATATATATATATATATATATATATATATATATATATATATCTATATATATATATATATATATATATATATATATATATATATATATATATATATATATATATTATATATATAATATATATATATATATATATATATATATATCTATATATATATATATATATATATATATATATATATATATATATATATATATATATATATATTTCCAATGTTTCAATAGTCGAAAAAAAATTATTACCATATTTTTTCTCTCTTTCGTAAATATCAAATGGTAATTTTATATTATTAGTAATATTGCTGGATTTTAAGAGCCAATGGATTTGACTAAGACTTCAAAACAAGTGCAAAGGGTTATGTTAAAAACATTTCCTATTCATACAGTTTCCAGTTATGAAACTTTATTTATGTTGCAATCATAAGAACGATGTTGGCAAAACTTCTCATTTTTCTTGCAAGCATAAGAACGAAGTTGGCACAATGTAATATTTATTTTTTGTTTTCTTTTTCCATATCAGGGCACTTCGTATCGAAGGAGCTGTCGTAGAAACTTGGAAAAGGGCTCATTCGATTGGAAATTGGGACGGCTAGTGAAGTTTTTAATAGTTGAAAGTGATTGGAAGGCAACTAATACCCCTCCCATGCCCACCATTTCATCGAACACATCCAATCAAAATCTTAAGATAGCCATTTTGTTCAGCGCAGTTGATTCCCAAAAAAAAATTATGTTTTTGAGGAGGACACTCCCCCACAGCCCTCAGGGCAAGGGTTTTAAGTTATGCCCTGGGGGCATATAAGAACGATGTTGGCACAATGTATTATATATTATTTTTTTTCCTTTAGAGCAGGGCACTTAGTATCGAAGAAGTTGTCGTAGAAACCTCGAAAAGGGCTCATTCAATTGGAAATTGGAGTGGCTTGTGCCCTTTTTAATAGTCGAAAGTGATTGGAAGGCAACTAACACCCCTTCTACGCCCACCATTTCCCGAAACACATCCAATCAAAATTTTGAGATAATCATTTTGTTCAGCGCAGTTGATTTCCAGATAGAAATTATGTTTTTGAGGAGGACACATCTACACAGCCCTCAGGGCAAGGGTTGTAAGTTATGCCGTGGGGGCATATAAGGTTTTATACAAAGCGTTACCGTAGAAAATTCAAAGGGCTAGTGCCCTTTTTAATAGTCGGAAGTGGTTGGAGGGCAACTAACCCCCCTCTCACGCCCACCTTTTCCCCAAACACATTCAATAAAAATTTTGAGATTGCTATTTTGTTCAACGTAGTTGAAAGTTCTGGAAATTAGGTCTTTGAGGATCCCCAACAGTCCTCAGGGCAAGGGTTGTAAGTTGTGCCCTGGGGGCCTATAAGGTTTTTATAGAAAGCGTTGTTGTAGAAACTTTAAAAAAGGCTCATTCGATTGGAAATTCAAAGGAAATTAGGTCTTTAAGGATGACACCCCCCCCCCACAGCCCTCAGGGCAAGGGTTATAAGGTATCCCCTGGGGGCATATAAGGTTTTTATAGAAAGCGTTGTCGTAGAAACTTCAAACAGGGCTCATTTGATTAGAAATTGAAATGGCTAGTGCTCTTTTTAATAGGTGAAAGTGATTAGAAGGCAACTAATACCCCTTCCACACCCACCATTTCCCAAACACATCCAATAAAAATTTTGAGACAGCCGTTTTGTTCAACGTAGTTGAAAGTTCTGGAAATTATACCTTTGAGCAGGACACTCCCTCCACAGTCTTCAGGGCAAGGGTTATAAGTTATGCTCTGGGGGCATATAAGGTTTATTCTGTATATGAAAGGGGCTGTCCCCTCCTCAACGCCTCGCTCTTTACGCTAAATCTTTTTCTTTGTTTTAAAAAGCAGAGTTTTGACAAAGAGTCAAACTTTAACGTAAAGAGCGAGGCGTTGAGGAGGAACAGCCCCTTTCATATACGGAATAATTTCTATTCGCTTCAAGTTTTAACGTTGCTCCTTACTTTCAGTTGAAAAAGCTTATTTCTTTTATTTAATTTCTGAACGTTTTTCAACTAATGCAGGTTCAAATTTGGCTCACCGTACATGAAACATTAAAACGAAATTTGCATATTAATTTTGGCAGATTTATACCGTATATGAAGGGTTGCCCCCTCCTCAATACCTTACTCTTTTAGCTAAAACTGTTAGCAATTTTTAAAAAAAGCTTCCTATTCTAATTAAATGGCCCCCGTGTCTCAGTAGTCGCTCTTGAAAAATTGGGACAAACAGTCAAACTTTAGAGTAAAGAGCTTTAGAAAAAGCTCTTTAGAAATAGAAGTATTAAAACTTTAGAAAGAGTTATTGAGGAGGGGGCAACCCTTCATATATGGAGTAATTTCTGTTTGTTTTCGAGTTTTAATGTTGCTCCTTACTTTCAGTTAAAAAAAAACTTTTTTTTAATATTTAATTTCTGATCGTTTTCCAAATAATGCCGTAATTACGGCCCATCCTCTGTGAAATATACCCCTCCCCCTCACAGAAAACTCCCTCCATGGATTTTTAATCCACCGTAAAGTGCAACCCCCGCCAAATTCCCTCCAGACAGTTCTATCCTCACTGAAAATCCCTCCTCCCCGTAAAATTGCTTGCGGACGATTCAGCCTGAAAAATTCTCCTTAGCATTCTTTCATTTGAATAAGACTTCAACCTCTGATCGGTTTCTCGATCACTGTAGAAATGCCTCCTTCTGTGGGAATTGTTCCCCGGAAACAAAACACGCGTAAAATAGCCCCTGGATAATTCCCCTGGAACATCTACACATGGAAAATTTGGCAAAGAGAATGTAAGACAATTAAAAAGAATCTCGTGTAGTAATTCTGTCAAATACCCCCAGTGTAAAATACCCCCTGGAAAATTCACTCCCCCAGAAATTTCTCTCCCCAAGGATGATTCTCCCCATTGAAATCCACCCAAAGCACACACCTCCCCCCCCACGAAAAATGTCTGTATACTTCCCAATAACAAATACTATACGCAAGCAATGGGCAATATCATAACTTACAGGCCTCTGCCCCACAGACTTTGGGAGTCTTTTTACACCCAAAGATATAGTAATTTGATTTTTTCACTATACTGAACAAAATGAATACCTCAAAATTTTGATCCGATAACTTTGGAGAAAAACGGGTGTGGGAGGGGGCCCAGTTGCCCTCCAATCTTTTTGCTCGCTTAAAAAGGGCACTAAAACTTTTAATTTCCGTTAGAATGCACCCTCTATCGATCTTCTAGGACCATTATTTCAATACGATCACCCCTGAAAAAGAAGCACGCATCCATGATCTGTCTTCCGACAAAAATAGCAAAATTCCACATTTTTGTATATAGGAGCCTGAAACTTCTACTGTAGGGTTCTCTAGTACGCTGAATATTACGACATGATTTTCATTATGATTCCTTGAATTTTAGGGGGTGTCTCCCCCCTATTTCAAAAATCAGGCAAATTTTCTCAGGGTCGCAACTTTTGATGTGTAACACTAAACTTGATGATTCCTATATATTCGGAATCAGCATAATCAGTTGATTCTTTTGATGTATCAACTGATATTAAATTCCGTTTTTTAGAGTTTCGGTTACTATTGAGCCGAGTCGCTCCTTATTTACAGTTCGTTACCCCTAACTGTTTGATTTACTCATTCATTTCCTGAGAAGGCCAAAACTAAGTTTCCAAAAAGAACTTTCATGGCAAACTTGACCTTGCCTCAAAGCTTACCTATTAAATTATTAATTGACAAAGAAACGAAAAATATCCTGATCTTTTCCCGAAAAAAATATTTTTGTTTTTTCTTAAAACAGGATAAAAGCGAAGTACAAAGAAAAAACAAAGGAAAAAATTCAACACAAATACAAAATTTCTACAAATAAACGAACAAACGGATAATTCCGTGTTGTAGCCCCAGCTTGCCAGGGGCTGACTTTAGTAACTTAACGTGAAGTAACTCAAGCTTATTTGTCACACAGATGCGCTATAATTATAAATCAGTTTTCGGTTCGGAGTACGTGAAGGCAATTAAAGAAGGGACTTAATAAATTGAAAGTAATACGAGCGCAGGCGCATAATATCCTGGCATTTTAGTTTATTGAAAACACCAACAGGAAAAAGCGCAGCATGATAACAAAAAATTGAATATAACTTACATAAAGCTTTCCGTTAAAATTTTCCCCTATTTGCTACAATATATATATATATATATATATATATATATATAATATATATATATATATATATATATATAATATATATATATATATATATATATATATATATATATATATATATATATAATATATATATATATATATATATATATATATATATATATATATATATATATATATATATATATATATATATATATATATATATATATATATATATATATATATATATATATATTATATATATATATATATATATATATATATATATATATATATATATATATATATATTATATATATATATATATATATATATATATATATATATATATATATATATATATATATATATATATAAATAATAATAATAATAATTTTATTTTTACCCGCTCATACAAAAAAGAGAACAAGCGGAGTAATACAAAAGAAGAAAAAACAAAAAAAAACAAGAACACTCAATATCAAAGAACAAATTAAGTAGTAACTTCTTCATTCCCACTCGTAGATCAGATATAGACGCAAACCCTCGAACAATGTTTCCAACACCTTTTTTTCTGCACTTGTTTTCGTAGACGGTACAACGACAATTGGGTCTACCCCATTTTAAGATCTTAGAACGAATGTGTTTCTCTCGTAGAGTTGGTATCGAAGGAAAAACTTGAGGTATTTGCAGTATACAGACCGGAGTTTTAGTCTGTCAGTTTACGGGAACCAGTCCCATAATGGAGATACATAAAGCAGGCAAGGGAGAGCAACCGCTGCGTGAAGCTTTTCAAGAATCTTCCTGTTTAAGATAAATTTTAGAGACACAAGCTTCCCAAAACTTGAACGAATACTCAGGTAATAATACAAGGTAATTTTCTTGATTATAAACAAAAACTTTTGACATCATGACCGTACGTTACTCCCAAGTACTTCATGGTATTTCTAGGGAGAATTTTCATTCGTTTAACTATGATATATGTACGTCACTTTCTTCAACTATCACATACGTAGGGCCACTGCTTTGCTGCGTTCTTGCCGAGAGACAAAACTCAACAACTCCGTCTTTAGCGGGTTGACCTTTAGACCGATACTTTTGTAATCAGTTGCGGTCAATTTTTCTTGTAGAGAAGTCAGGTTGCAGCTTAACATCAGCAGGTCGTCAGCATACAAAAGCAGGCTGAGGTCGCATAGATTGATGCTGAATCCTCCAGTAGCGTTTTTTGTTATTCCGGATGTCAGGGTATTAAAAAGGATATTGACATAGTCTTTTCAGGGAAAAAGAAAATAATAGTTTAAATCTTTTTGTTTTTTTAAGACTTTATAGTTTGGCCTGCTATTAGCATACTGGAGAAAATTTTTCAGCAATTTTTAACAACATACACCCTTTTAAAAATCTGGTCACACAGATGCGCTATAATTATAAATCAGTTTTCGGTTCGGAGTACGTGAAGGCAATTAAAGAAGGGACTTAATAAATTGAAAGTAATACGAGCGCAGGCGCATAATATCCTGGCATTTTAGTTTATTGAAAACACCAACAGGAAAAAGCGCAGCATGATAACAAAAAATTGAATATAACTTACATAAAGCTTTCCGTTAAAATTTTCCCCTATTTGCTACAATTTTGGAATATCCAACCTGAATCTTTTTTTTTTTCTAGAATCCTCCACAATGTTATTACGCATACTCATAATGCTGAAGCATACAAAAATACTAAGTCATTTCAAAGAATAAACAATAGTGAAATCAGAACATTAAAGCGGGAAAGACGTTGCGCAGGAGTTGAAACATAATTATTCGCATTTTTCAGTTATTAAAGTTAAACCATTTTTACTAAGTGAATCACGAACGGTACCAAACATCATAGGCAGCGCAATCGCGCTAAGAACGATGTTGGCACAATGTATTATTTTGTTTGTTTTTTTTCCATACCAGGGAACTTCGTATCGAAGGAGTTGTCGTAGAAACTTGGAAAATGGCTCATTCGATTAGAAACTGGAACGGCTAGTGCCCTTTTTAATAGTCGAAAGTGATCGGAAGGCAACTAACACCCCTTCCACGCCCACCATTTCCCCAAACACATCCAATCAAAATTTTGAGATAGCCATTTTGTTCAGCATAGTTAATTTCCTGTTAGAAACTATGTTTTTGACGAGGACACTCCCCCACAGCCCTCAGGGCAAGGGTTTTACGTTATGCCCTGGGGGCATATAAGAGCGATGTTGGCACAGTGTATTATTTATTATTTTTTCCTTTAGACCAGGGCACTTTGTATCGAAGAAGTTGTCGTAGAAACTTCGAAAAGGACTCATTCAACGTGAAATTGGAGTGACTTTAGCCCTTTTTAATAGTCGAAAGTGATCGGAAGGCAACTAACGCCCCTTTCACGCCCACCATTTCCCGAAATACATCCAATCAAAATTTTGAGATAGCCATTTTGTTCAGCGTAGTTGATTTCCAGATAGAAATTATGCTTTTGAGGAGGACAGCCCTCAGGGCAAGGGTTTCAAGTTATGCCCTGGGGGCATATAAGATTTTTATAGAAAGAGTTGTCGTGAAAACTTCAAAAAAGGCCCATTCGATTGGAAATTCAAAGGGCTAGTGCCCTTTTAATAGTGGAAAATGATTGAAGGGCAACTAACCCCCCTCTCACGCCCACCTTTTCTCCAAACACATAGAATCGAAATTTTGAGATAGCCATTTTGTTCAACGATGTTGAAAGTTCTGGAAATTAGGTATTTGAGGATGACACCCCCCCCCCCCATTCCTCAGGGTAAGGGTTGTAAGTTATGCCCTGGGGGCATATAAGGTTTTTACACAAAGCGTTGTCGTAGAAACTTCAAAAAGGGGTCATTCGATTGGAAATTGAAATGGCTAGTGCCCTTTTTAATAGTCGAAAGTGATTGGAAGGCAACTAACACCCCTTCCACGCCCACCATTTCCCCAAACACATCCAATCAAAATTTTGAGATAGCCATTTTGTTCAACGTAGTTGAAAGTTCTCGAAATTATACCTTTTAGTAGGACACTCCGCCCACAGTCTTCAGGGCAAAGGTTATAAGTTATGCCCTGTGGGCATATAAGGTTTTTATTGAAAGCTTTGTCGTAGAAACTTGAAAAAGGGTGCATTCGATAGGAAATTAAAATGGCTAGTGCCATTTTTAATAGTCGAAAGTGATTGGAGGGCAACTAACCCCCCTCTCACACCCACCATTTTCCCAAACACATCCAATCAAAATTTTGAGATATTCATTTAGTTCAACATAGTTGAAAATTCTGGAAATTAGGTCTTTGAGGATGACAAACCGCCCCCCCCCTATCAACCCTCAGGGCAAAGGTTATAAGTTATACCCTGGGGGCATATAAGGTGCTTATAGAAAGTATTGTCGTAGAAACTCCAAAAGAGCTCATTCGATTGGAAATTGAAAGGGCTAATGTCCTTTTTAATTGTCGAAAGTGATTGGAAGGCTTGACATTTTTATAGTTAAGATCAATCTGGGAACAATGTATTATTTTTTTTTTTTTTGTTTAGACCGGGGCACTTCGTACTGAAGGAGTTGTAGTAGGAACTTCGAAAAGGGCTCATTCGATTGAAAATAGAAAGGACTAATGCCCTTTTTAATAGTCGAAAGTGATTGGAGCGCAACTAGTCTTCCTCCCACGCCCACCTTCCCATTTGCCCATTATGTTTAAAAACTAAATATTGCCTTAAGATTAAATCAAAATGCACTGTGTTAATGCGAATTCCCAATAAGGCATCTCAGCAGTATCCTAAGAACGACTGAGGGTATTATTTTCAAACTTTCGGGGCTACTTCTGCTCTTAAAATTTAACCAAATCAAAATAGCCGCAAGTGTATCCAAGCTATCAAAGAAAGTAAACAGATTTTATTTTGCGAATGGTATCAAGTTTTCTATTTCAAGTCAACTAGAGGAGGTATGGAACTAAATTAAACACTACTATTTGCGTCCATATTTTTAAAAGGGTGTATGTTGTTAAAAATTGCTGAAAATTTTTCTCTAGCATACAAATAGCAGGCCAAACTATAAAGTCTTAAAAAAAGAAAAGGTTTAAAGTATTATTTTCTTTTCCCTGAAAAGACTATGTCAATATAAAATGAGCAGAAATTAATTAAAAAAACTTTCCACAAAACAAGTTTTTCAAAGAAAAGTAAAGAACTCGATTTAATTAAAAATGAACAAAAAATAAAATCAATAATCTATCAACCGTGAAACTACCACTAACCAGCATCGATAATTAAATGAAACCCAAAACGAACAGAAATTACAATAAATAACCGAGTCAAACTCAAAATGAGCAGAAATTAACATGAGTAGGGCTCAAAACCCCTATGCCTTCCCAAGGCCAGAACATAACTTGCCCTTTACTTAAAAAATACAAATGAATGTGAATTGTCAGTTTAATATACATATACTGATATTTAGTAATCAAAATGTTAATATTATTTGATTTATTGAAGTTATGAAAGCCAAAACATTTATATTTTTTCAGTAAAGTGCAAATTATGTTCTGGTCTTGGGAAGGCATAGGGGTTGGATTTTGAGCCCTACTCATGTTAATTTCTGCTCGTTTTGAGTTTGACTCGGTTATTTATTGTAATTTCTGTTCGTTTTGGGTTTCATTTATTTACCGATGCTGATTTGTGGTAGTTTCACGCTTGGTAGATTATTTGATTTTTGCTCATTTTTAATTTAACGGAGTTCTTTATTTTTCTTTGAAAAACTTATTTTGTGGAAGAAGTTATTTTTAATTTTAAACAAAGAAGAATTCGATCGGTTAATCAATAAAATGTCGTCAGTGTAAGTTAAATATGAAATATCAGACATTTCATAGTAATAAGTTGACCGAATCGAACCGTATATAAAAATATGCGGGGATAGGATTTCTCCCTGGCGCACGCCACATCGAACAGAGATACATTCCACAGGGTTTAATTTAAGCCGCAAGTACGCATGTTTAGACCAATACCTCAAAACGAGAATAACAAAAAAATTCACTCTATAACAATAAAGAAAAACTAAAGCTTGAGTATAAACAACACTGTCAAAAGCTTTTGAAAGGTCTAGTGCGCACAGATGAATCTTACTACCACGTTCAGCAGAATCCTTCAAAATATTTGCCAGTGCCCAATGAGCATGAGCACAGCAAGTGCACTGCTGGAAATCAAGCTGATTTTCATCGCTTTTTGCAACAGAAGTTAGCGGAGGTATGAGGACATACTCAAAAACTTTACTAACTGTACATGTTACAGTGTTATAGGTCGGTATGAATTACTGGCATTAGGGTCCTTTCCACGTTTCAAGATTGACGTTACCGAACCGCAAAGAAAGTATCCGGAACAATCAAAGACGCTACACACATCTGAAGGAGGAGCTGCAAGTGTCGCATGACACTTTGGTTGAATACTGATGGCATTTCAACCAAAATACTTGAACTGATTCAGTTCCGCTGAATCAGTTCAAGTATTTTGGTTGAAATGCCATCAGTATTCAAATAGTTTGATTTTAGATTTTTTATAGCATCATTAACACACGATAATGCAACAGGAATAAAATCAGCCTGGACGAGGAGGAGCTTTATTTAATAGTTTCTTAAATAAGGAATAAACCTTATAATTTACATGTTGACTACGTATCAGGATTATCATTATGGAACTTATTTATTATGCGGGAAAATTTATTTTTGCCTAATAAGTGTATATACTTCCGATGCCAACTTTTTACACTGAATTTGAATATTCATACCAAAGTTTCTCATTATTCCCGGTTTTTGTGTGCTTTTTGAAATGGCCAAATTTGGCCAGAAAACTAAAGTTTCTGGCAAAAATTGCCCGCATATATAAATATATATATATATATATATATATATATATATATATATATATATATATATATATATATATATATATATATATATATATATATATATATATATATATATATGTATATATATATATATATATATATATATATATATATATATATATATATATATATATATATATATATATATATAATAATAATAATAATAATTTTATTTTTACCCGCTCATACAAAAAAAGAGAACAAGCGGAGTAATACAAAAGAAGAAAAAACAAAAAAAAAACAAGAACACTCAATATCAAAGAACAAATTAAGTAGTAACTTCTTCATTCACACTCGTAGATCAGATATAGACGCAAACCCTCGAACAATGTTTCCAACACCTTTTTTTCTGCACTTGTTTTCGTAGACGGTACAACGACAATTGGGTCTACCCCATTTTAAGATCTTAGAACGAATGTGTTTCTCTCGTAGAGTTGGTATCGAAGGAAAAACTTGAGGTATTTGCAGTATACAGACCGGAGTTTTAGTCTGTCAGTTTACGGGAACCAGTCCCATAATGGAGATACATAAAGCAGGAAAGGGAGAGCAACCGCTGCGTGAAGCTTTTCAAGAATCTTCCTGTTTAAGATAAATTTTAGAGACACAAGCTTCCCAAAACTTGAACGAATACTCAGGTAATAATACAAGGTAATTTTCTTGATTATAAACAAAAACTTTTGACATCATGACCGTACGTTACTCCCAAGTACTTCATGGTATTTCTAGGGAGAATTTTCATTCGTTTAACTATGATATATGTACGTCACTTTCTTCAACTATCACATACGTAGGGCCACTGCTTTGCTGCGTTCTTGCCGAGAGACAAAACTCAACAACTCCGTCTTTAGCGGGTTGACCTTTAGACCGATACTTTTGTAATCAGTTGCGGTCAATTTTTCTTGTAGAGAAGTCAGGTTGCAGCTTAACATCAGCAGGTCGTCAGCATACAAAAGCAGGCTGAGGTCGCATAGATTGATGCTGAATCCTCCAGTAGCGTTTTTTGTTATTCCGGATGTCAGGGTATTAAAAAGGATATTGACATAGTCTTTTCAGGGAAAAAGAAAATAATAGTTTAAATCTTTTAGTTTTTTTAAGACTTTATAGTTTGGCCTGCTATTAGCATACTGGAGAAAATTTTTCAGCAATTTTTAACAACATACACCCTTTTAAAAATATGGACACAAATAGTAGTGTTTAACAATTTAGCTTCATATCTCCTCTAGTCGACCTGAAATAGAAAACTTGACGCCATTCGCAAAAAAATCTGTTTACTTTCTTTGATAGCTTGCATACACTTACGCTATTTAGATTTGGTTAAATTTTAAGATCAGAAGTGGCCCCGAAAGTTTGAACATAATACCCCTCATTCGTTCTTGGGATACTGCTGAGATACCTTATTGAGAATTAGCATCAACACAGTGCATTTTGATTTAATCTTAAGGCAACACTTAGTTTTTAAACATAATGGGAAAATGGGAGGGTTGGCGTGGGAGGGGGATTAGTTGCCCTCCAATCACTTTCAACAATTAAAAAGGGCACTAGCACCTTCTATTTTCAATCGAATGATCCCTTTTCGAAGTTTCTACGACAACTCCTTCGATACGAAGTGCCCTGGTCTAAAAAATAAAAAAAATAATAATGATAAATTGTACCCACATCGCTCTTTACTATAAAGATGTCAAGGTTTCCAATCACTTTCGACTATTAAAAAGGGCAATAGCCTTTTCAATTTCCAATCGAATGAGTCCTTTTTGAGTTTCTACGACAATGCTTTCTATAAATACACAATATGCCCCCAGTGCATAAATTACAACCCTTGCCCTGAGGGCTGTGAGGGAGTTGTCATCCTCAAAGACCTAATTTCCTAACTTTCAACTACTCGAAATTTCGAATTTTCAATTATCTCGAAATTTTGATTGGATGTGTTTGAGGAAAAGGTGGGCGTGAGAGGGGCGTTAGTTGCTCTTCAATCACTTTCAACAATTAAAAAGGGCACTAGCACTTTTACCCACATCGCTCTTTACTATAAAGATGTCAAGGCTTCCAATCACTTTCGACTATTAAAAAGGGCACTAGCCTTTTCAGTTTCCAATCGAATGAGCCCTTTTGAAGTTTCTACGACAATGCTTTCTATAAAAACCTTATATGCTCCCAGGGTATAACTTACAACCCTTGCTCTGAAGGCTGGGGGGGGGGGGTTGTCATCCCCAAAGACCTAATTTCCAGAAATTTAAACTATGTTGAACAAAATTACTGTCTCAAAATTTTGATTGGATGTGTTTGGGGAAACGGTGGGCGTGAGAGGGGGGGGGGTTTAGCTGTCCTCCAATCACTTCCGACTATTAAAAAGGGCACTAGCCCTTTCAGTTTCCAATCGAATGAGCTCTTTTTGAAGTTTCTACGACAAGACTTTCTATAAAATACCTTATATGCCCCAAGGGCATAACCTACAACCCTTGCCCTGAGGGCTGTGAGGGAGTTGTCATCCTCAAAGACCTAATTTCCAGAACTTTTAACTACGTTAAAGAAAATGGAAATCACAAAATTTTAATTGGATGTGTTTGGGGAAATGGTAGGCGTGAGAGGGGGGTTAGTTGCCCTCCATTCACTTTCGACTATTCAAAAGGGCACTAGCCCTTTCAATTTCCAAATGAATGAGCCCTTTTTGAAGTTTCTACGACAACTTTTTATAAAAATCTTATATGCCCCCAGGGCATAACTTACAACCCTTGCCCTGAGGGTTATGGGGGGAGTGTCATCCTCAAAGATATAATTTCCAGACCATTCAATTACGTTGAACAAAATGGCTATCTCAAAATTTTGATTGGATGTGCTTGGGGAAATAGTGGGCGTGAGAGGGGGGTTACATGCCCTCCAATCACTTTCGACTATTAAACAGAGCACTAGCCCTTTCAGTTTCCCATCGAATGAGCCCTTTTTGAAGTTTCTATAACAACACTTTCTATAAAAAAACTTACATGCCCTAAGGGCATAACTTACAACCCGTGCCATGAGGGCTGGGGGGAGGGGAGTGTTAACTACTTCGAACAAAATGGTTATCTCAAAATTTTGATTGGATGTGTTTGGGGAAATGGTGGGCGTGAGAGAGGTGTTAATTATTCTCCAATCACTTTCGACTATTAAAAAGGGCACAAACCCTTCGAATTTGCAATCGAATGAACCCTTTTTGAAGTTTCTACAACATCGCTATCTATAAAAACCTTATATGCCCCCTAGTAACAACTTACAACCCTTGCACTGAGAGCTCTGAGGAGGTTATCATCCTCAAAGACCTGATTTCTAAAACTTTTAACTACGTTGAACAAAATGGCTATGTAAAAATTTTGATTGGATGTGATTGGGGAAAAGGTCGGCGTGAGTGGAGGGTTAGTGAATTTCCAATCGAATGAGCCCTTTTTCAAGTTTCTACGACAAAGCTTTCAATAAAAACTGTATATGGCTCCAGGGCATAACTTACAACCTTTATCTTGAGGGCTGTGGGGGGAGTTTCATCCTCAAAGATTAAATTTCTGGAACTTTCAACTACTTTGTACAAAAATGGCTATCAAAAAATTTTGATTGGATGTGTCTGGATAAATGGTGGGCTTGGAAGGGGTGTCAGTTGCCTTCCAATCACTTTTGACTATTAAAAAAGGCACTAGCCATTTCAATTTCCAATCAAATGAGCCCTTTTTGAAGTTTCTACGACAACGCTTTCTACAAAAACCTTATACGCCCCCGAGGCATAACTTACAACCCTTGCCCTGAGGGTTCTGGGGGGTTATCATCCTCTAAGACCTAATTTCCAAAACTTTCAAATAAGTTGAACAAAATGGCTATCTCAAAATTTTGATTGGATGTGTTTGGGGAAAAGGTGAGCGTGAGAGGGAGGTTAGTTGCCCTCCAATCACTTTCGACTATCAAAAAGGGCACTAGCCCTTTGAATTTCCAATCGAATGAGCCCTTTATGAAGTTTCTACGACGAACCTTTCTACAATAACCTTATGGGTGCCCAGGGCATAACTTACAAACCTTGCCCTGAGGGCTGTAGGGGGAGTGTCCTCCTCAACAACACAATTTCTATCTGGAAATCAACTACGCTGAACAAAATGGCTATCTCGAAATTTTGATTGAATGTGTTTTGGGAAATGGTGGGCGTGGAAGGGGTGTTAATTGCCTTCCAATCACTTTTGACTATTAAAAAAGGCACTAGCCATTCCAATTTCCAATCGAATGAGCCCTTTTCGTAGTTTCTACGACAACTCCTTCGATACGAAGTGCCCTAGTATGGAAACAAAAATAATTCGATACGAAGTCCCCCAAAAATGTTTGGGGAAATGGTGGAAGACTGTGGAGGGAGTGTCCAGCTCAAAGATATAATTTCCGGACCTTTCAACTGCGTTGAACAAAATAACTATCTCAAAATTTTGACTGGACGTGCTTGGGGAAATGGTGGGCGTGGAAGGGGTGTTAATTGCCTTCCAATCACTTTTGACTATTAATAAAGGCACTAGCCATTTCAATTTCCAATCGAATGAGCCCTTTTTGCCCCCAGGGCATAACTTACAACCCTTGCCCTGAGGGCTTTAGAGGGGTTGTCATCCTCAAAGACCTAGTTTCCAAAACTTTCAACTACATGAACAAAATGGCTATCTCAAAATGTTGATTGGATGTGATTGGGAAAAGGTTGGCGTTAGTGTTCCTCCAATCACTTTCGACTATTAAAAAGGGCACTAGCCCTTTGAATTTCCAATCGAATGAGCCTTTTTTTTAAGTTTCTATGACAATGCTTTCTATAAAAATCTTATATGCCCCCAGGACATAACTTACAACCCTTACCCTGAAGGCTGTGTCCTCCTCTAAGACATAATTTCTATCTGGAAATCAACTACACTGAACAAAATGGCTATCTCAGAATTTTGATTGGATGTGTTGGGGAAATGGTGGGCGTGGAAGGAGTGTTCATTGCCTTCCAATCACTTTTGACTATTAAAAAGGGCACTAGCCATTCCAATCGAATGAGCCCTTTCCGAAGTTTCTACGACAACTCCTTCGATACGAAGTGCCCTGGTATGGAGAAAAAAACAAAAAAAAAACATTGTGCCCACATCGTTCTTTACTTAGGCAGCGCGACCGCGCTGCCTATGATTATATATATATATATATATATATATATATATATATATATATATATATATATATATATATATATATATATATATATATATAATATATATATATATATATATATATATATATATATATATATATATATATATGGCGGCGGCGCACTTGCGGATGACCGGTGGCTCTTCTTTGATGTCCTGGGTGCCTCTGGTGGCACAGTAGGATCTAAGGTCAAAGGTTTAAATATAATTATAAACTCACCTTTAAATATTTATACTTTGACAAACCATCATTTTTAAGCCTTTTCCAATCGATCAAGAATTGAGCGTAATTCTTTGCTGGAGCTGGTATCTTTGTCAATACAGGCTGTTCTAATTTCTTAATAAATCTCTCAGCAGTGACATGAATTGATTCAGGTACTTTTTGCACAACCGCAGGCTTAAATTGGTCATAAAATTCTGACACAATTTTCTCTTCTTTTATTTTTGAAGAAGCTTGAATTACTGGCAACCGTTCCAATAGTCCGTCTTCCTAAAAGTATATTTTAGATAATGACCCTGAAAAATTGATTATCAGATGTTATGGTTAATTTGCAGCTGATTTAATGTACAAACAAAATCTTTCCACAAATGTGCAGTAACATATCATACGCAATCGAGTCTTACCACTGACTCTTTTTCAAGAGCAGAATAGAACATTTTAATTTGCAATAAATATTACATTTAAAAGTTTATATAAATACAAAAGTATTTTGAAAGCAGTGCACATACCTGATTGCTAAGTGCAAAGGACATCAAAATAATTTTTTTTTGCCTGGATCCATATTAGGTCTCACCATAACTGAAAGCCAGGATTTTTTTTTATGGCTATATCAAATTTTGAAGTTTTCCGGACAGAATCATATTTTCGTCGGCGTTGCCACGTTGAATCGTGAAAAAAAAATTATTCGTTGACGCTTATCAACCTTAAAAGTTCAAATATTAGCAACCTGTTGATTCTCACAGACTATCCCACCTTCAAAGGAGAGGTACACCTTATTAAACTTTTCGGTACCACATTTTTAGTTTGATTTTTTTGTTACCAGAAACTGTATAATTGCACATGGAGGTCATTGTCACCAAAAATTGAATTCTCGATTTTCATTTTTTAAAGATATATATGGTTTTCTAAGTTTCCATTTAAGGTATATCTTCCCTGTATCAGTTTGCAGTGTAACATTTTTTTACGCTTATATCTTATTGTACTTCAGCGCAAAATTAAGATAAAGATACCATTTAATAGCAAAAAGTTTACTCTCGAGTGCTTTGATTTTTTCATTTTTAAAAATTCTAAAAATATTTTTGAAAAGTAGGGTCTAATTAAGAGTCTTGCATGTCTTTGTTCTGAATCAAAATAAAACAATATCTATATAAATGTCTTCACCACTTCCTGGTCTAGATTATTATGAGGTCAAAATTGCAATATTGCTCAAATTGGTCTTATAAAAGCAGTATGAACTTAAAAAAACGGAAAAAAACAATATTGTAGAGGGCGTGTAATAGCTCGTTTTTCGTTTATCGTCTGGAGAGTGAATTGAGTGGGTAGAAACAGGTTTGATTGGAGTATTTGCCAGCTTCAAGCTAGACAACTGAATAATATTCAGCTGATTATATCATTATACTTTTTGAGCAAACGGATTGAAACTAAGTGAAAAAAGATAATGGGGAACAAGAAACTGGCAGCGATCATTAAAAGGCGAAAGTTGGGACAGTTGCGGAGGTAAGTTAATTTTCTTTTATATTCTAGGATAAAAAACAACTTTTAGTTCTTCCGTATTAGCCAGTACACACTCGAAAAGTTTGCTCTCTTAGATGTGCGAGAACCGGTTTTATCTGTTTGTATTCGGAGACAATTAGCTTATGCTCAGTAATAAAACTACGATGTAGTTATATTTTATTTAAATATTTAATATATAGAGTTGGTATTTTAGTTGGGTTAGGTTATATTAGGTATTTAATATAATGTGTTCTAGGCAGCCTGCTTTACATAATTCTTTGTTGTAGTTTCCATAATTTTGTTAATTAAGTATCATATTTTCATTATATTTCATTAGGATTAACCTAACTTCACTTCCCGAGCGTATACTGGCTAATACAGAAGTTCCCCATTTTGTTATCAAGAGGAGGGGGCAGCACCCCTTATGTAACAACTAACTTATGTTTCTCTTAAATTTTAAAGTTACTTCTTATTTTCAGTTTGCAAAAAACGAGTTTTTAATTAATTTCTTGTCATTTTTAAAATAATGCAGAAAAATGGGGCGCCTCTTACTAGGGACCCCCCTTTCATTGGGATCCTCCTAGAGGAAAAAAATCCCTTGGACAAAATTCCTCCTTGGAAAGTTCCTCCCGCATAAAATCCCCGTGGATAATGCCATCCTCGCTGAAAATTACCCCCGGAAAACTTCCCGTGGACGATTATACCTGGAAAATTCTCTATACTTTCATTTGAGAAAAATCTTGTCTAGATTAAATTTCTAGTCGTTTTTCAAATCATACAAAATACACCTCCGTAGAAGATTTTATGGTAGACTACTTACGTATTATCCCAACCACACTCAAGAAGTTTGATTTGTTTAAAACCAGTTTCCCGACCACACTCAAGAAGTTTGATTTGTTTAAAACCAGTTTCTCTGAGAGGATTAGCTTACGCTGAGTTAGATAAACTACTATGTAGTTATGTTTTAATTAAATATTTAATATATAGAGTTGGTTAGGTTCCATAGGTACTTATGTATTATACCCAAGGCCGTATCCAGGGGGGATTAGGGGGTTTAAACCCCTCCGAAATGTTTGTCTGACTCGTAAAAACGTAAAAAATGGATATAAACAAATTTTTTATTTGTTTTTTTTTGTGTACCCCCCCCCCCCCCCCCCGAAAATAATCCTTGTGTAAAACATCCCCCCCCCAAAAAAAAAAAATCCTGGATACGGTACTGATTATACCGAACACACCCAAGAAGTGAAGATAGGTTAATCCTAATGAAACAATTCTTACTTCATCATATGCAGAACAATTGTTGTTAAAATATTTTGTATGCAGACCCGCTGTACTACCCCCCCCCCCCCCCCCCCCCAATGTGCAAATATATAGCTGACAACACGGCTCCACACCTGTTTCTCCATTCCAATCTATTCAGAGCGTCACGCCTTATCCCCCTTCCTTATGAAGTTCCAATATTCTTCAAATCGTTTCTATTTATCTCATTAAGGGACGATCTGCTTTTCGTTTGTCTCCAAATAGATGGCAATTTATCATCTTCATCCTTAAAAATTAGGAAAATAACAGATATTTTGAGAAAGTCGGCCGCTAATCTGTAATCACTGCAGAGAAGCATAAAATAACGGAGATCCCTCGCAATGCAATTCATGATTAATGCGAAAGAAGATTTGTCAGAAATCAGGGCCTTGGTTGACAAGAAAACCATGGAAACCCATTCAGAACAGAAATATGGGAAGTAACCAATGTCGAAATGAAAGCTCTCTGCTATGAAGTGATTGTACTAAAACTCAACGAGATTTCTGAGATGTAAGAGTAAGATGGAAATCTGTTGAAGTAATTGAAGGAAACTGAATCGATGATATAACAGAGGTGATGAGAGAAGGGACAGAAGACTGAAATCTGTTTGGTGATTTTAATGCCCATAGAAAGGCTCACCGTTTTTATGCCGTATGTTCACATCATTATAGTATAAGATCTGATAAGGCTATCAAAAGTATGTTACAAATCAACTATAGTATAAGTTTAATTCAAGAAAGACGAACCGGAATCCGTTCGGAGAAGAATTAGATGAATTAGAATGAATTAGCAGCTGGATGAGCAATTTGACAGACTAAACAAGCTCTCTTTGAAAAACAGGTAAAAATCAGGTGGAATGAAGAATGCGAGAGAGCTGTAGAAGCGTAGAAGAAGCCCAGGAACCCTTTCCTAAAACATCCTTGCTCTGATACATTTTGGTTTTGAGAAAAGCTGGAGCAATTGTGAAGAAGTCAATGAGCAAGGCTATTGACATGGAAAGACTTTTCATTAGAAATTAACGAAAATGTTCCCTCAGGCAGGATACACAGTTTCATAAATTAAACGATGAGAAGCAGTATCAGAGAAGCGCACCAATGGATACAGAAGATTCAGATATAACGATCAATACTACGGCGTCCGCGGTAGCCGTCGTGGATCAGGTTCGGATGATGAAATGGACGAGAGTGGGCTAATCATCCCCACAAAGAAACTTAAAGCTGGTTCTTGGAATTTAAGAAGTTGCAAGCCCAATTCACCTCAGATTCTCCTTGCTAATGAAATGAAAAAGTAAGATCTCAATATATGTTGCCTTTCTGAGACTAGATTGAACAACTTACTGACGAAATCAATTGACCTCACGGATTCAAAATATTTAAATTTTACAACTGTGGACCGATTGATCGGAGCGGTCTCCATAGAGTCGGATTTCTCCTGGATTCAATTGCTGCATCATCTGTCATCTCTTGGCAACCAGTGTCAGCAAGAATCTCTACCCTGAGACAGAAAGGCCGGATTAGTAACGTGACTATATTTTCCGTCTACACGCCTATCAGAGATAGCCCTGATGACGCCAAAAATGCGTTCTACTTTGAGCACAAAGAATACTTGACTCTGTCCCAGGAAGCGACATACTATTTTTCGCTGGTGACTTTAAGCCAAGGGTCGGTAAACCAGATGCAAACACCGAAGGAGTGATCGGACGCCATATCATTGGAGATAGATGCTCGAACGGCGAGAGGTTGCTACAGCTTGCCAAATACAATAATCTATGTCTAGTTAACACCTGGTTCGAGCACAAGAAGAACTACCTTGTGACCTGGAGATCTAATGACGGGTCACCAAAGCCCAGATCGACCCCTTCCTCGTCAGAAGACGTTGAAGGAGCTCATATCTGGATGCAAGAGTCTACAGAGGCGCAGATACAGGCTCTATAAACGGCTCCGATCACTTTCTTCTCATCTGTAAACTCAGTCAAAGACTAAGCTTCCACAAAAAAAAAGAGATAAAAACCCATCGGTTAGATGTATCAAAACTACTGAGTCAACAGATCAAGGTTGATTTCGAGCTACAGCTTAGCAACCGATTTGAGACCCTTACTGACTACACCGACATTGAAGAACGATGGTCCAAACTAAAAGTCTTGACACAAGACGTTCCTGAACAGATTTTTGGTCACACCAAGAGGAAACAACGGCTCTGTCTCTCGGATGCCACAATTGAGCTTGTGGAAAAGAAACAGCCCCTTCTCATTGGCCCTAAAGAACCCCTAAAAATTCCCACAAGCTGGTAAAGCAGTCTACTCTTAGCGACAGGGAGAAATAGTGGTCGCAAATGGCTTCTGATATGCAACAAGCAGCAGAATCGCCTAACCTAAGGAAAACATTCAAGCTACTGAGGGAAGCGACAGGCAAGTCGCCCATCTCCATGAACTTCCTGGACGCCCGCGACAAGTTAACAAGACCAGAACAAGCAGGTTTCAGACCTGGAAGGGGCTGTCAAGTACATATTCTTACCTTCCGCCTCATCCTACAGCAGATTGAGAGATTTTCAATTGTCTACTACCATCGCCTTCATCGGTTTTGTTGCTACTTTTGACTCTCTTATCAGGACCTAGCTTTGGAAGATCATGTTGGAAGACGGTGTCCCAGCAGAACTGATCGAGACCCTCAAAGGAGCCTATGAGTCTACAGTTAAGAGAGCCCGAACTGCCGACGTCGAAACAACGGAATTTTACGTTGAGTCAGGGGTCAAACAGGGGTGCCCCTTTGTCAGCTCGGTTCAATTGCATAATAGACTGGATGATGGTGAAGTCGCTTTGCACCCACAAAGAGTTTGTCGTCAGTCAGAGAGAAGACAACCCGATCGCCCTGACAGACCTTGACTTCACAGACAATGTGGGTCTCATGAGTAGCTCATCGGCTGAGCTTGAAAAGATGGTCAACGATGTCTCCTGTTCATCAAAGAAAGCTGGCCTCATGATCAGCAAGTCTAAAACAAAAGTTATGAAAGCAAACGCCCTAAACCACCCAGATATCCAACTAGAGGGCGAAACCATCGAGACCGTTGAAGAATTCCGCTACCTTGGTTCTATCCTAACACCGAACGGAGGTGCAGATGCTGACGTTAGAACTCGAATAGGAAAGGTGTGGGGTGCATTCACAAGCATAAAGAAGTCGCTTTGGAATTGACATGAAATTAGCATCAAAACGAAGATGAACGTCTACGAGGTAACTGTTCCATCGATCCTGCTGTACGCCAGTGAAACTTGACCTTTAAAGGCCGAAGAAACACGTTCACTAGAAGTATTAGACTATCGCTGCATGAGGTACATGCTACGGGTCAGCCGATGGTCTCATATCTCAAATGCTGAGGTTTGAAGGCTTTCTGACCAGAAGGCCCCCCTCTCGGTAATTATAAAACAACGACGCCTAAAATTCCTGGGACACACACTACAACGGCCAAATGGAACCATATCCTGCGATGTCCCTCACCTGTGACCCCCTTCCAACTTGGAATCGGAGACCAGGCAGACAAAGAAAGAATCTCTGGCAAACATTCAATAATGACCTGGATCCTTGGGGTAGCTTCCACCGACACCGACGTCGTTGGGACAAGGACTGGCTGAAGATTGCAGAAAAGTCTGCTGCTGACAGATCGTGTTGGACTACGTCAGTCATCTCATCGTCCATTGGTGCCAGGCAGGATGGACCATCGTCTGGTTCCCGCCGAAAGTAGAAGTAAGTAAACAGCAGCAATATATCATAAATCCTAATATGTTTGTTAATGGAATTAATCTTCTAACGGACAAAAACAAAGGTAATACATTTGCCACTAATTTCAAAAGGAGCAGCTGAACACTAATCTTATAAAACCAGCTTTTTACAAACTACATGGCAGAGCCAAATATAAAGATGACTTAATTCTTTGTTTACTATATCAGAGTTGAGTGATGTTCATGATAAAGTAAATATGCTGGCAGTCCAGGGGAAGATAAAATCTTTTTTTCAAGTGGGTGGCAAAAAGCACCGATGTTTTAAAAAGATGATTTTCAAGTTCATAATACATCCTGGGTAAGTCATACTTTCCCACAGGTATGAAAACAAGTAATAGTTGTGCCAGTTCCCAAACTTATCAACCTCTAGATAAAATCCTATAGACCTATTTAGTCGGTTTTGGTGAAAATTCTGGAGAAAATGGTACAAAGAAGATTGAAATGGTTTATCGAAGTCAATATAAATCGTTCGACCTCTCATTCTGGTCTACAAAAGGGTAGATCTCCAGTTGATAATGTGATTCTTCTTGAAGGATCCGACAGAAAAGCCGGAAGAGAAGGTAAAACACTAATTGCTGCCCAAGCTGATTTTCAGGCTGCTTTTGATCATGTAAATAGACACACCTTATGACACAAGAGGACGGTTGGATTTCCCTCAGAAGATAATGAAGTTCTCATTTGACTACCAGTCAGATCAAAGCTTTAAAAGTTAGAGTAAATAAAGAATGTTCTGAAGCAACTCAACTTGAAACTAGCTTGCATCATCATCAATTATTAATATTGATTACTAGTTGTCGATTTTTACTATTAACATTCATTATTGTCTATGATATTTATTCTCATATTTAGAATGACATTTGGCTTGTGGGAATTGGTGAGAGATTTTCGTTATTTTCATACGAAGTTTTATTTTTAAAGTCTTCATGAAGCAATTCGTGGTAACAAACTGCAAGTAAAGACCGAGTCGTGCCAATGGTAACCGAAGCTCTAAAAAAAAGTTGTGACAACAATATACAGGTTGAAAAAATCATCTTGTTATGGTGATTTTAAATTTGAAAAATTTATTAAATTTAAAGCTACCAAACAAAATTTGCACGCATGAGAAAATTTGTCTGATTTAAAAAAAAGGGGTAAAATGCCCCTGAAAACGCAAATGGTCTTGATGAAAGTTACACCACCGAATTTTGCATATCAGAGGACCTGTTGCAGACATTTCAAGTCCTTTCTACAAAAACGTAAAATTTTTCATTTTTCAAGAAGAATGATCACGGAAATTTGTTATTTTGCCCAAGGGTAATTGTATCAAACCATTGGTCCTATAAAATTGAAATAAGTCTCATTTTGAAGTAATGAAGATATTATGCCACAACAAAGGGGCGTTTTCTCCCATTTGGTGGCACAAAACAACCTTTTTACCCTGAATATGGGGAAAAGCTATTCATTGAAATGTCTGAGATACCCAATCGATTTATTATCTAAAAATTATATATTGATATATCTGACATATATCTGATATATCTGATATATATATATATATATATATATATATATATATATATATATATATATATATATATATATATATATATATATATATATATATATTATATATATATATATATATTATATATATATATATATATATATATATATTATATATATATATATATATATATATATATATATATATATATATATATATATATATAATATATATATATATATATATATATATATATATATATATATATATATAATATATATAATATATATATATATATATATATATATATATATATATATATATATATATATATATATATATATATATATATATATATATATATATATATATATATATATATACATATATATATATATATATATATATATATATATATATATATATATATATATATATATATATATATATATATATATATATATATATATATATATATATATATATTATATATATATATATATATATATATATATATATATATATATATATATATATATAATATATATATATATATATATATATATATATATATATATATATATATATATATATATATATATATATATATATATAAAAATTAAAAATTATATATCTGGCCCACCCCAGGCCACTCAGTGTGTCCCCAGGTGGCGATAGGGGAACGCCCTACAGATATGTAGGGTACCTCCGTAGGAGGCAAGGACCAAGTGGGGACCTTGTCCTTGGGGGTCCATAATAGAAACTGGGGCGAACTCACCTGAGGTCATAAATACAGGCGGAGGAGGAAGAAGGCCCCTCAAATTTACACTCAAAAGGGCCCACTGGTTTATCCACAAGTCCCATGAGTTACAAACCTTCTCCCAGTAATGGGTTAAATTGCATGGTGATGCAGAACACCATCGCGGGAGGATCCTCTATACTGCAGCAGGCGTAAGATCCAGATCTATGGACAACGGCCTCTGCAGAGGGCTGCCTCGATCCTTTCGGGATACCTGCAAGACTGGGGACCTTGCGGTTAACTCTATTCCCACTTAAGGTGTGGCGCCCCTTGAAAAAATTATAGCCTAGTAAACGACACAGCATGCGCACGGAATTCTGACTAATGGACAATTCCTCTGGGCTTGGTATGTTTTGACGGGCGTCTTCGGGCTGAAAAACCTCTTCCTAGCTAATTTATCTATTGTGGGCTGCCTCCCCGTAGTAGCATAATATTTGTAGGCATGAATATATAATGAGTCGGATGTAATATGCTTGAGATTGTCTGTGCAGGATTTCGACTCTTGTTGATAGAAGAGCATCGTCAAGTGCTGAAAACCATGTTGTGACCAAGATGGGCCCAAGATTGCACAAAGCCTCAATTCATGGAGGTCCCAGGGATTTCTTGCTGTCCGGTTCTAAGCCGGCTTAAGCACTTCGGTGTACACTTGAGAAGATATGTGATCCCCGTCCTGCAATGGTATCAGGATCATTGCTTTTCCTGAGGCGAAAATAATTTCAACGATTTAAAGAACATGAAAATTGGAAAATGGAATGTTACAACGTTAAAAAATGACCATCGTATCGACATTTTGACTGACGAATTCAGACGATTCGAACTGGACTTATTAGGAGTTTCAGAAACTCATATCCCATGGGTAGGAAGCATGAAATTAGGTGATATAGAATTTGTTTACTCAGGCAGGAAGGATGGGTTACATAGACAGGGAGTAGGACTCATGATGAACAAGGAAGCTGCTGAGTCTTGTTTAGGCTAGAAAGGTATTAACAATAGAATATTAATTGCTCATTTTATGACTAAAAAGTAGAACCGACTGACGGAGATACAGTGACTCAGATCAATTTTACTTACAGTTACAGGAGCAAATAGACAGGGTCCCAGGTAAAAATATGATGTTTTTACTAGGAGATTTTAGCGCCCAGGTCGGTAGAAATAGGGATAGATGGTATCCTAGCCTAGGTAAATTTGGTATAGGAAAAGAAAACAGTAGTGGATACAGACTTTTGCAATTTTGTAGGTATAACAATCTAGTTATAACAAATACGTTGTTTTGGTCCTAAAATCGCTCAAAAGTTAACATGGTATTCACGTGAAGGTAAGACAGCAAACCCTTATTGATTATTTTATAGTAAAACGAAGACTGGCAGGATCAAACAAGACACTAGGGTATATAGGAGTGCTGTTATTGATGGTAAAAGTAAAGATCACCATCTAGTAGTGTTAAGGGTTGATTTGAAGCTGAAATATCGGAAGGGTAACTACCTCTCGGGAATTTATGATGTTTGTAGACTCCAGGATGAGAATTTGAGAGAAATTTCCAGGAACCGATGAATACTAAACTTGAGAGTTTAAAATTTGATAATGTGGAAGATGGTTGGAATAATTTTAGAAAAATAATTTGTGAAGTTGCTGAAGGTGTCTTACGGAAGAAAGCTAGAATACAATTAAGAATATTAGTGAAAAAGCTTTATGTTTCATAGAAAGGAGAAAGGACTTGTACAAGAATTATCTGAGTGATAGATCATACGAAAACAAAAGGATTGTAAAGAAAGTGGAGAAAGCATTAAAATATGAACTAAGGAGGTGTGAAGTGGAGCCCATGGATAGAATTGCCAAGGATCTGGAAGATGCAGCTAGACGGCATAATAGTAAAATATTGTACTGGCATGTTAACAAAGTGAGAGGAAGTAGTCAATCCGGACTTAGCCCAGTTAAATAGGAATGGGGCCACAATCAGCGATAAGGAAAGAACTAAAGTGAGATGGGCCGAACATTTTGAGAATTTGCTTAACCGAGATAGAGTTGTAGGAAAAGATATAGAGGAAAATGAAAAAGTTTGCGATACCTTGAATGTGAAGGAAGATTTGTTTTGTGAGGAAGAATTAGCGATAGTACTAAAAGGATTAAAAAATAATAAGGCTCCAGGTGCTGATAGGGTGGTAAATGAGTTTCTTAAATATGGTGGCTCTGAGGTTAGAAATAAGTTACTGAAGATTATGAATATGATTTTAGAAAAAGGGGAAGTACCTAACGATTTTAGGAAAACCTTAATCAAGCCACTTTATAAGAAAGGTGAT
Organism: Artemia sinica; assembly: GCA_027921565.1. Lineage (NCBI taxonomy): Eukaryota > Metazoa > Arthropoda > Branchiopoda > Anostraca > Artemiidae > Artemia > Artemia sinica. The sequence goes on along the minus strand of JAPEVW010000296.1, from coordinate 116,123 downwards.
AAAAGTGAGTGTGGTAATTATTGAGGCATTAGTCTGGTCTCTGTAGGTAGTAAATTATTTAGTAATATGATACTTTTTAGACTGAGAGATACCGTAGACAAAGTTTTATGAGAAGAACAGTGCGGTTTTAGAAAAGGTAGAGGATGTGTCAACCAAATTTTCACTCTTAGGCTAATAATTGATAAGTGCCTGACTTGTCAAACACCTTTGATCCTCAGTTCTATAGATTATGAGCAAGCGTTCAATTTTGTTGATAGAAGAGCTTTAGTAAAGGTTTTATCCTCGTATGGTATACCAGACAAACACATTAAAGTGATTAGTGCTATGTATGAGAATAACACTGCTGCGGTTAAGGTAGGAAATAAGGCTAGCAGCTGGTTTTGTATTAAATCAGGAGTTAAGCAGGGTTGTGTTCTATCCCACTTTATATGGATTATTTTGACGGACTTTGTCTTAAGGAGCACAAGAAAGGCAAAGTGTGACCACGGAACCAAATGGGGAGAAAATAGTCTCCTGGACTTAGATTATGCTGATGATTTAAGCATCCTAGATGAAAGTGTGAGCAAAATGAATGAAGTTTTAGAGATTTTACGAGTTCAGTGTGCTAGAATAGGTTTGAAAATTAATGTTAAGAAGACTAAGTCACTAAGGCTAGGAATAAGTGAAGATGAAAAGGTGATGTTGGGTAATGAAAAGATTGATCAGGTGGGCAGCTTCACTTACCTCGGTAGGATTTTTAGTAAAGATGGTGGGAGCAGTGAAGATGTTAAAAGTAGAATGGCCAAGGCTCAGGGTGTTTTTTCACAGTTAAAAAAAAGTTTGGAAGAATAGGAAGATAATTCTGCAAACCAAGATTAGAATATTAGAAGCTACAGTGATGACAGTGGTCAAATATGGCTCTGAAGCATGGGCGCTCAGAAAAGCGGATGAAGATTTGCTAGATGTTTTCCAGAGAAATCGCTTATGGATTGCTCTGGGTACCCGGCTGACTGACCATATTTCAAACAATAGGCTATACGAAAAATGTGGTTCAATACCGCTCTCTAGGGCTATAATGAAAGAAAGGTTGAGGTGGCTAGGGCACGTTGTGCGGATGAAGGATGACAGATTGCCGAAGATTGTTCTTTTCGGCCAACCGTCTAGGGCTAAACGGAAAGCAGGTCGTCCTCGTCTAGGGTGAGAGGACGTCATAAAGAAAGATTTAAAGGAAAGGGGAACTTCGTGGGCGGGTGTAAATAGGGAGGCTTTGAATAGGTTGGGATGGAGGAGGAGCGTGCGTAGCTGTGTTCGCCACAGGCAGCTTGGCGCTGCGGTGAGTTGTTAGTAGTCGTAGAGGTATAAACCAAGGTAATAATTTTTCAAAAGAAAGTCCCTTCAGCCCCCACTTATTTGACTGGATGGCTAGCATATCATGCATGATGCATAACGCGGAAGAATCAAATTGAGCCAGTAAAGCAATTCTGCGTAAAGAAAACTTTGATCACGAAGCGGCTAGCAGGCACAAAATGGGCCAGCCTTCACGCTGTGATGATGGACTACAAGAGATTTATCCTTCCCAATGCACAATATTCCACAGAAGTGTTTGGAGCTGCTGCAAGACAATTCTGGCAAAGCCGGGTACCATTCAGGACAGTTGGCTTTAATATTCTCAAACCATACACCAAATTATATGGTCAGGGTTCTCTGCAAATTCCAACAATACAGGATGGAAAAAATATGTTGATTGTCAAATATTTCACAAAGATCCAAGGGGTTGGTTACGATCATCCAGTTTTTGAAATAACTTTTACCTCTAGTCCCTTGGAAAAAATAGGTGCTGAAAGTTGAGTTCCAAATGAAATTTGGAGAAAGTTCCTCCAAATGGAAATTTGAACCAATCAAAACTTGCATTGAGCTTATCAAAAAGTCAAGTTACATTCCTAGCCAAATACATGCTATCTTCAAGCAAAAAAATCACGACCAGCTTCAGGAATTTCCTGGAAATATTTGTAGGCGGTTCCCTGAAAGAAAAGCAATGAAGCAGAGGCTTAATTTATTCCTGGATATTCTTTTAATATATCGATTAGTCTTCCAGATGGCACGTACTTTCATGGCACATCCAGCTAAGCTCACAGCTACTGCAGCTCTAAATGTTAAGAATACTACGGAAAGAAGATGGAACCGAAACTGCAAATTTGTTCTTTAGTCCCAGAGAACATGATTTCAGTTTAGTTTAGTTAAAACTAGTTCAGTTTAGTTACAACATCTCAACTTAGCTGCAATATTACTGCGAAGTCCGCGAGAATAATAAGAAATACTTTCTCAAGGCATAGAATAAAGCCAGGCCCGAGTGAGTTACTTAAACTCAAGCTGGCAAGAAAAGAAGGAAGAAAATTATTCCTGGAGATTGAGGTGCACCTCAATGTGCACAATTGCACCTCAGTTTTGAGGTGCAATTGCACGGTCTATATGGATGCCCTGCCCTACAACCTGCTTAAGTTTCTTTTATCATGACTATGAGTTGAGTGAAGAAATGTGGGTGATGGAATGAAAATAATTCAGCGTAAAATTTCTTTGAAGCTGAAAGAAGAACATTCGGGATTTCAGATGCTGATTATTTTTTAGAAGAAAAATAATAATTATCAGATCAACTGTCTGCTTCCACCGTGATTTAACCTCACGCTCTTTAATCGATGATTACAAAACCCAAGGAAACCAAACTGGCTTTTTAACCTAGCAAATGCGAAATTGATCCTTTAGAATCGTTCCAGGCGCTTAAAAACTAACATTTTTATAGTATATATATATATATATATATATATATATATATATATATATATATATATATAATATATATATATATATATATATATATATATATATATTATATATATATATATATATATATATATATATACATATATATATATATATATAAATATATATATATATATATATATATATATATATATATATATATATATATATATATTATATATATATATATATATATTATATATATATATATATATATATATATATTATATATATATATATATATATATATATATATATATATAGATATATATATATATATATATATATATATATATATTATATATATATATATATATATATATATATATATTATATATAATATATATATATATATATATATATATATATATATAATATATATATATATATATATTATATATATATATATATATATATATATATATATAATATATATATTATATATATATATATATATATATATATATATTATATATATATATATATATATATATATATTATATATATATATATATATATATATATATATATATATATATATATATATATATATATATATATATATATATATATATATGAAACGGAGATCAGCACCACCGGTAGGGATTTTAAACTCCAATGTGTTTGATCACTTACCCTTTTCTGTTGTTCCATGAAAAGTTGTTGCAACTCTTTCTTCTGTTTTGGCAACATTTTATTTCTTGGGTCTAGTTTCTCTGCAGTTACCAAATCTTCTTTAGCTTCCAAAAGCTTGCCAAGTTTCATCTTTGCAACCGCACGTCTCTGATATGACTTCACATGACTTGAATTCAGGCTGATGGCTGTATTAGAATCTTTCTCTGCTTCTTCGAACCTTAAATGAAGAATGTATTTTCACAAGATTTGGCTACGGCAGAAAAAATAATCTGTTAAAAAATCAAGAAAAAATACTTAATGCTACCCACTAAAAAATTCCAAAACTCCACTGCCTTTCCATTAAAAAAAGACACTAAAAAGGGTAGACGTTTTTATCAAGATAACGAAAAATACAAATATATTCAAATATCTTAATTTAACCGAATAGACACGGAGCATTAAGACGGTTACGTGCATTACTTAAATACACGTGAGGTATAGCACAGGATTCACAAACAAATGAACCCCTTACTACACCAATTTCTTGAAACAAAATTCAGAAGTATCGGTAGAATAAAAAGTTTATGGAATACAAAAATTTATAAACTCGCAATAAAGCAAGATCGTCAAGTTCACAATCTAGATTTTGAACTCACAATCCCAACGATCAGTGGAAATGCATTGTCTAATTTAGATTGTCAGCAGGTGATATATTTTAAAATACAGAATACTAACTTACAACCAGGTTTGTCAGAAGAAAAGGCCTTAAATTATTAGAATTTGGAATAAAATATTTGACTAATTTTTATATAAAATTCAGGATTTTAAGGAATATGTAAATTATTTTTGGTTCATAAAACATACAGGTAAAAAGCAGGAAAAAGTCCTAAAAAACGTTTATAATCAGAAAGTGGGATAAAGAAGCTAAACAAGGGAGTGTATAGAGCCCAAACCACTAAAGTACGAGACAAACACAACAGCTAGCAGTAAAGGAAGGTTCAAAATTGCAGGTTTAGGTTCGCAATTGGCTAGTCAAATATAATGGCCTCATGTCACAATGATTTTATTTATTTCTTTATTTTGAACAAAATCAAAGTAACGAACATGCTTGTCTCTTTACCAAAATAGAAAGATACAGGGAACAAAACCATTGATATCATAATCCCACAAGCATGTTACAGTACGTGCCCTTGCTCCGCCCGTGAATCTCCTTGATCCGCCTTTTTTTCATTAATTTTTCTTTCTTTTCTTTATTTTTCAATAAAGAAAATCTTTTTTGGTCCCCCTATCTCGAATAAAATTTCAGGTCTGCCAAAAATCGTGCTTTTCCGGCAATCTAACTAATAACATGCCTAAAGAATAAAAGAAAATCGCTCTTTTCTTTTCTTTATTTTGAACAAAATCAAAGAAACGAACAGAGTTGTCTCTTTAACAAAAATAGAAAGATACCGGGAACAAAACCATTGATATCACAATCCCACAAGCATGTCACAGTACGTGCCCTTGCTCCGCCCACGGATCTCCTTGATCCGCCCTTACTCTTTATACTTTTGATCTGGCTGAAGATCCCCTACATTCATCATGAAGCTCGCAACTTTGGCTTTCGAAACTGGTATCAAAAGTTTGTTGGCAATATGCCACCGTTGTACTACTTGTAATCCAAGTAGTCCTTATTGAAGTAAGAACCAAGGTAAAGCCCCAAAAGTTTTACTCTCTTTGGCATCCCATATTACGGTAGATTGACTTTTAGTTGGGTATTTGGTCAAGAAAAATACAATTAAAGGATTTGCTTCAGCTTGTGGCTTTTTTTCGCTTCTTGTTAGCAATATCCCAGCACAGTTATTAAATATTTTAGTTCATTCTGAATTTCCATACTACATTTTCCTTTATTTGAAAACTAGACTTACAAAACTTAATACGATAAATATAAAAATTAAATGGAAGATAAATAAAATATACACATAATTATAACAATAAAAATATGAAATATTAAACAAAATGTATATGATGCCGTGAAAACTGTAAATTAAAAAAAAAAAAAAAAATTATGTACGAAGAAATTTAAGAAGGAAAGATGTATATAATCTTAAATAGGAAGTAAGGATGCGTTGTTGCCAATCATGAAGATTTTCACTCATCATCAAAAATGTCTTCTAAAACTCATTGGACAAACTTAAACTCATCGTACAGGAATGACATGTCAAGACGACCTTGTTTACGAATCAGTCCCCTGACAAGGCAGTACATCGTCACCAAGGAATAAGTACACGGAGAGTAGACGCAGCCAAAAGAAGGTAGCCAAGGAATTTCGCATGTTTTCCCATTAAAATGATTCTATTTAAAACACGATACAAAATATTGTGAGTTTTCAATTGGTAATCTAAACAGGTAATTCATGTTAAAACAATAAAACAGGTAATTTACTTGTAAAACAGGCAAAAGAGGTAAGGTAAAACAGGTTAGAACAGGTTAGAAAGGTAAAACAGGTAATTTACCTTTCTAAAGCGATAAGAACCATGGCCCTGTTGGCATGATAAATTGCTTCAGACCTATCCAAATTGATTGCCTCTGTATAACAATCATAAGCAGCACCATAATCATGCTTATCGTAATGCCTATTGCCCTAAAAAAAAAAAAGACAATTAAAAATATAAGGAAATAAATATATAAATAAAACTGTTAAACGGTCATTTAAGTCAAGATCCTGAGAATCTTAAATCCCTTCATATGCATGGAATTTTGATAGTTTTTAATAAACAAAGGCGAGAAACCTGTATTTTCATTCGGAGGGGTATAACCTGTGTAATCCGACAAATGTGCTATGCACTGCACTTCAAAGAAATTCTTATATTATTTATGTATATTTTCAAGTGATATAGGCTACTTCACTCCTCTGGTCGCAACAATGATCCGTTAGGTTTTGGGGCCTGCCAGGTTTGTTTTTCTTCTTCTATGTTTCGCAAATTTATTTTTGTGGGTTTGCTGTTTGATAAGTTTATCCCCACCTTTCTCTATTATCTTTGGGAGGGGAGGGGGGGGTATTTGAACATTATATTTACAGGGGCAGTAAACTCGGTAAAAAGTACATTTTTCAGGCACCATTTTCCAATATTTCTAAGGGGTTCGTCGGATGACTAAAGTTCTTCTGGGAGAAAGAATACCCCTCCCCCCTTTATGTAAGTTAGCCTATAACTCATTAAATAGGATTTTATTTTCATAAACAAATATCACGAGAAACACGCGCCACGAAAAATACGACAAAATTAACACAAAAAAAAACATTAGAAATAAATAAATAATTAAGATGTAAACAAAATGCGCTTGAAAACTGAAATTACACTAAGTTACATATCATAAAATGGAGTTAAAACTAAACAAAAGCCCATTGAGTTAAAATCTAATAGGGGGGGGCAGAGAGTACATTAAGAAGAAAAAACAAACTTAAGAATCAAGGAATGAAAATCATCTCATGTGTTTGATTTTTAGTCAAAAAAATACTCATGTCTCTAAAAAAACCTAAACATTGTTGCCTAAAATAGCAAAAAAAAAAAAAACATACACACAAAAAAAACAGTACATTGTTTGATTTCTTTTAAAATTGTTGTAACGTCTGGTGTTTAAAATTACATAAATCAGTTTGAAGACGTTAAATTTTTGTTACAAAATATTTCAGGTTTCCATTCTTGGACCGTCTTTTCAATTTTTGGCAGTTTTGCTTAAGCAGAAGACAATTACAATTTCTATCGAGAACATTTGACGTTTTTTAGTTCTTGGAATTTTTTTCAACTTTTGGTGCTTTTCCTAAGTGTAAAATTTAGATGATGTTGAAATTGTTTTAAAAAGCATTTTACACGTTTCATTTCTGAAAAATGTCTCTAATTTTTGTGTTTTTCCTTACTTGAGGGCGTTTGATTTTGTTAAATAAACTTAACAACTGTTGAATTCCTGGGCAATTTGTCAACTGTTTCGTGTTTTTTCTTGTGACTTTTGATGACTGTGATTTAGATGACTTTGATCTTTCACTGGAAAGCATCTGACATGTTGCAATTCTGGATATATTATTTTATTGTTTGGTGTTTTTCCCGACGGTACAGATTTATACAAAGTTGAATATTTGTTAAAAAAAAAAACATTTGACATGTTTCAGTTTTTGGATATTTAGACAGCGTTGAAATTTTTTAGCAGATATTTGGCAATTTTTTGTGCTCCTGTAAAATTTTCAAATATAACATACCTGTTCCTTCCATTCAAAAGCAGTTTTTTTATGATTAATCTCTTCTTTGGAATTTTCAATCATGGCACTTTCAGCGCTTGCTGTTTCTTTTTTTGACACAGTCTTTGTGTCTAAAATAACTTCTTTGTTTGAGGTAGCAACCACCTTTTCTTCTTTTTTGATATCACGTTTTTCTCCCCTAATAACGATAGCAGGCAGTTTCATCGGCCGAGCCTCAGATTCGTCCTTGGTTTTGCTCAATGCTTCTTCTACTTCTTTTAGTAATTTCGAAGAAGTTTTGTTTTCAGGTTCTATATCTAAAATATGTAATAGATCCTCTCTAGCGCCATCTAATTTATTCAAATATTTTCGAGCACCTGCCCTTCGATAAATTGCTTTCACAAAAGTTGGGTCAAGCTTAAGGGCGGCATCGCATTCCTTCTCAGCTTCTAAATATCTGAAATAATACAGGAAAACAAGTCATATATGGTTTGCACCCAATATTATAGATTCACACAGACATTTAACCAGAATTTAAATTCGGGATTGAGGATAGAAACAGGGGTTAACTAAAATGAAGTATTTTTTCCCCTCTTTGTATTCGTCATTAAATAGCTCTTGGGTCATCTCCGTCGAATCGTGGGATTTCATTGACAAGATAGCTAATAAGCTAATAAGAAGAAATCCTTTCTCACAATCTGTCCCTGATGTAAGCGACGAACATGAACTAGAGTATGCTATACTTGATAGGGTATAAAGAAGAGCGTCCGCATCACCAATGATAGTTTGGAAAATGTTCGAAAACAGATGGACCCATCAAAGATGAGTATGGACGACTTCTTACTGCTCCTGATAAAGTGAACGATGCCCGGGCAACGCATTTTAAAAAATTGTTAAATAGACCATCACCTGCTGATCCTCCAGATATACCAAGCATGCCATTTCTACAATCTACCCGTTTATTCGAAGCACCCTCTGATGGGGAGATACTAAAGGCAGCTAAGAAGCTGAGGTCTGGAAAGTCCTCTGAGGAAGACCAGATTGCAACTGAAATGATTAAATGCTCAGTAGCTATATGCATAACTGTGTGGACAACGTTTTTCTGTATAATTTGGAGAACAGAAAAAATTCCTAAGAATTGGACAAAAAGCACTCTCATCAAAATATTCATAAAATGCGACGCTGTAAAGTGCTACAACTAGAGAGGTATCAGCATTGTCTCAATACTAAGCAAACTACTGGCAACTATACTCCTTAACAGAATCCAACCAGCGTTAAACGAACATATCCGGGAGAAGCAGCTTTGATTCTGGCCATACCGATCGTGCACCGATCTTGTATTTACTCCTCAAATTCTGCTAATAGAAGCGGATGAGGGGTGCAATAAGCTGAACTTAATCTTCATAGACTTTGAGAAAGCTTTCGACTCGGTAATCACCTAAACACTTTGGAAGGTTCTCCGATACTACGGTATTGCTGATAAGCTCATCTTACAAAGATGCCTTCTACAAAGACAGAGAATTCTGCGTGAAGACAAGTGATGGGAGCACCCGTTACTTTCGCATCATGACAGGGTTGAAGCAAGGTTGTGTGCTATCCACTGCTATTTATCCTCAACATTGATTTTATTTCCCGGACCTGCGACGTACATGGAGTCCAGTTGAATAATAAGAGACACGGAAATGTTAATTTCACTGACGATACCAGCCTCCAAGAGTCCTGCAAAAAAAAATGTCCAGCAATACCTTAACCAAGTCAGAGACGGTGCCGAACCTTTTGGCCTTAGTATAAATGGCAACAAAACAAAAAGTATAGCGAGCACTGGATCTCCACTCGACCTGCGGTGCAATAACCGATAGAGCAAGTTATGGAGTTCAAGTACTTAGGAAGTACCGTCCACAATTCAGGATCATGTCAGCAAGAGGTCCAGCTAAGAATCAGCTAGACTAATTTATCCTTTAGGAAACTGTCTCAAATTTGGCGCAGCCAGAACTACTCTCTTCGACTCAAACTAAGGCTGTTCAATAGCAACGTCCCCTCAAAGCTTTGCTATGGTTCTGAACTTGGCACCTAGATCAACAACTTGAAAAGAAACTCCTTGCGTTCGAAACCACGAGTTTAAGGCGCATTCTAAACATCCACTGGTTCCAAAAAGTAACGAGCGCTACTGTACAACAAAAGACGTCTCAGCCACTGATAACTGAAGTGATCAAATATAGGTTAGTGCATACACATCAGTTTTGCTATCCGCAAGCTCAAAACTCGACTATCGAAGGTCGTTCTTCCGTGGTAGCCACGTGGTACAAGAAGAAGAGGACGCCCCAAAAACAACCTGCGACGCACCTACCGGACTGGCGTCACAAATCTCAATGCCGCAATCCAACCCAAATGGAAAGATGTGTGGGCGGCCGTAGCAATGAGAGATAAACTAGCGAAACATCTTGGATGCGCTAAGGCACAGGATGGGCTAAAGTAAGGTTCACACATTGGTGCCATTAGACAAAAAAAAACGAAAAAAAAAAACAATTTGTTTAGCTGATATTTCCTCCAAAAATACTCACTTATCTCTCTCTCTCAATTTATTGATCACTAACACACAAAACATAAGAATAAAATATTGAGGAAAGAAAATAAAATAACAGAGGAGGACATGGACGAACAAAAATTTCTATGGTATTTAGAACAATTTTTTATTTATTTTATACACTTACTAATTATTAAATTAATTAGAAAATATTATTTCCTAAGTTATAATTTTTTGTTCAAAAATTCCTCAAAACTAAGAATGATTGCTTCTATAGTATTTAAATCTGGATTAGTTTTAATTTGCATAGAGTATGGTTTAACTTGAATTTAATCGGGGGATACACCATTCTCCCCTGATTCGTACGTGCCTCTCAGATGATAAGTTTTTTTAAGCATGTCTTGTTCGATTACCAGCCCCGGTCAGGGGTGCCAATTCATAAAAATTCAGGGAGGGGGATGTATTTTCAAAAGCAGAGGGAGGGGCAATTTTGTTATTTTCGTTTTTTTTTCAATGAAAATACCAAAATATTCCCTCCTCTATCAGTTAGCATCCTCAGCCCCAGTACGAGAAGGCTCCAAGTAAAACATTTCTGATCCATTCAATGTTTAGCAAGTTTTAAATTCATTATTGCTATATTTTTTTATGTTTTGAGCTTTTTTTTACCTTTTTGACTCCAAAATACAAATTTAGTCTTTGTGATAATAATTTCTCAAAATATATGTCTTATCTTAATCCAATTTTGAATTCTTACCTCCCTTACCATGATAACAAAATGATTTTAAAATATCGATTAAGTTGCTAAAAAAGAGAATAATTTACTAGGTTTCCCCTGCTTTAAGTATGTGGTACTAAAATTGCCTGGTGCATTAACTCACGATCAAGATCTAGCATTGTAGCCACAATAATAAACCTGCGAAAAAAAAAATCTACTCTTGGCGTTTATAGACATCTTACCTTATGAAGAAGAAGACGAAGTGTGATTTCTAATTTTGATTAATAAATTTTTCAATTTGCTAGTTAAGATTTATCTTTTTTTTAAGTGCCTTACTCTATTTTTCTTTTATTAGGCTTTTCGTGATTTTTTTCTGCTTTCTTTTTTTCTCGTAAATTATTTACATATTTCATTTCGGCATTTATGGGGAATCGCAAAGTCAATAATAAATAAAACGTCAGAAACGAAATAGAAAACAAAAGTGGAGATAAAAACTTTTGCACTAAGATAGTGCCAAGGAAATCTATGATTCAACAACAGCTAACATGATTTGTATGCAGACCCGATATGCTTTACCCCCACCCCCCTAATATGCAAACATATAGCCCAAATTACATAAATCAACTGCATTTCGTTACCCGTCACTTGTCTTTGTGGCTATGAAACCATTTTTCTCGGATCTTACATTCAGATCAAAATTCTTGAGTGTGTTCTCTAAAATTAACAAGCACCCAGATAAATTCAATTGTTTTTTTCCCAATTCGAGCTGCTGATAAATTTCACCAGTGCTAGGAAGTGTTCTTTTCACTAAATCTTATTCTCAGAGTAATTCTACTTATTACTATCAAGTAAAAGAAAAATTATTTTCACATTTTTTTTTACAAAATCGATCTGCCGATAAATTATCAATGCTCAAAAGCGGTATAATCATTAGACCTTATTTTCAATATAATCCTACTCATTGCTGATCAATAAAATAAAAAATTGACCCAATTTTTCTCACATTTTTCCCCATTCCCTCTGTAAATATTATATTTATCATAATTTTATGACACTGGGTAACAGCCAAAAATCGTCAGGGGTTTCTCAACTGATTTAGACTAATTTTGGTGTTCCAAGTCCGAATATCACATTCATTTTGCTGTATCATGTCAACTTTTTTATATACATCCATAGGCCAACCTGACGAATTATGCATGAGCTAATATTAGAGGTTTTGAGTTAAATTATATTTTTCTTGAAGAATATATCGAATTACAACATTAAATTATTTCTCTAAAGTAGTTGCATACGCGTTTTCGTGATTGCAAGGTTATTTATTTAACCTTAACCAATCAAAATTTATTCCAAATTTCATTGCCTTACATAAACCTGCGTTTTTTCTATTTCTTCCCGTTGATTCATATGGCTTCGGCACGACAGTCACGTAGGGATGATCCTGACGTTTTCTGCTACATCTGCGGAGATTACAAGCTCTCAGTGGACAGGAAGAGCATCGGAATCTAACATCAATTTTCGAATAATCCCCCATTTTTCCCAACGAATTATTTTCTCATTTTTATCAAAATTTGACCAATCAATACATTATTAATGGTCGAAAGTGGTACTTTCATTAGATCTTTTTTCAATATATTTCTACTGATTACCGCTCAGTGAAAGAAAAAAACTTGACCCAAATATTTTCCCATATTTTTTCAATTCCTTCTACCAATAAATTAAAATAATTTCTAATTAGTATGATCATTGACAATTATCAATTCTCGCGAGTGCCAGTATCATTAAAGCCGAAAACCATTTCAAAAAAGCCGATGAGACTCAGAATCTAATGTCAATTTTGAATAATCTCCCATTTTTCCCAGCAAATTATTTTCTTATTTTTTTTTCAAAATTCGAGCAGCCAACAAATTGTCAATGCTTGAAGCGGTATTGCCATTATATAACGATTGATAATTATCAATTCTCGATAACGTCACTTTCATTAAATCCAGAAATTATTTAAAAATTCCGATGAAACTCGGGAGCTAAAGTAAATACTATAAAGTAATGATATACTTGTATCGAAAACTACCTCTCAAGTCGCGTGAAGATTAAAGCCCGGTTCGAGTAGCAAGCTATATTATCCTTATTCGTTTCCAGGGCTTTGCCATATGCGTTTAGTGCTTCCTCCAGTTTACCATCCTTGTATAAAGCATTGCCCTAAAAAGGAGTAAGAATCAGATAACGAGGCTCAACTTGTCTGCTAAAATTGGGTCCAAAATTTTACAGCATGATTTGTCTCCAAGTCATTTTTGTAGCAGAAAACAATCTAGAGAAACATCACTGTTGAAGGATTCAGAAACACGAAAATCATAAATTTGCCAGTATTTAACATATTACGTACCCTTGTCTTAAACTACAGAACTATATAAACATATTTTTTCCTTTCAATTTCTTTTTGAAAGTAGACACCACAAAAGTGAACTTTTTCAACACGACACAGTGGTCAACAGACAATAGCAGAAATTTTAACCCGCAAACTAAACCCTATAAAGGTTAGCTGATAAATAAAATGGCATCTATCAAAATTTAAAACAGCTGCAAATGTAAAAGCAATTTAGAACTGTATATGTAACAGCTGGCTTTGTTGCCCCCTTCATTCTATACGGTCGGCAGCTCACGCCTTCAGTCCCCATTTTTTTTCGGATTGGTGTTCAGAGCCAGTACTAGACAATTTCCACGGAGGGAGAGGAATGTCCAAGCCAAAAAAATAATTTTTGTCAACAATTTTTTTTTCTCCTGCGATGAGGGAGACTTTCACATCAATCTCAGGGTGGGGAGAGGGGGGTGGTCTCCTGAAAATGCAAAAAATGAGCCAGAGATTTAACACCAAAAAACGACAATGCTAAAATCATACTAAAGGTAATAGCATTGGTTTTTAAGACAGAAATGCATTGCCCATGGATTTTTTTTTAAGTCATCATATAGCCATAGACAGTAGGAGAAGAACTCATTGGATCGCAAATTCAAGTTCTAGTGCTAATGCTCATCATAAAGTGACATAAAGTGACCTCCTGCTGCTTAAAAGCCAAACCCTGCTGAATGCACTCACAGTGCTACACAGCATTAGAACAAAATTCTCAGATATCCAATTTAATCAAAAGAGTCGAAAAATAAAGCAACAGATGGTGTCTACATGAGCGACAAGATAACTACAGTCCCAAGGTAAGGACCCTGTAATTCAAATAGCTCTCATAAAATGTACAATTTTCTGATACATCATAGGCAGCGCAATAGCGCTGCCTTAGTAAACAGCAATGTGGGCATAAGGTATTATTTATTTAATTATTTTTTTTTAGACCAGGGCACTTCGTATAGAAGGAGTTTTCGTAGTATCTTCGAAAAGGGGTCAATCGATTGGAAATTGAAAGGACTATTGCCTTTTTTAATAGTTGAAAGTGATTGAAGGGCAACCAGCCCTACCCCCAGGCCCATCATTTCCCTGAAAACATCCAATCAAATCTTGAGATAGCCATTTTGTTCAGCGTAGTTGAAAGGTCCGGAAAACATTCCGTTGAAAATGACACCCCACCCCCCCCCACAGCCCTCATGGCAAGGGTTTATGCACTGGGGAAAGGGAAAGGGAAAGTTATGCACTGGGGAAAGGGAGGTCCTGTAAACTTCGAAGGGAGGGGGGCTCACTGGATTGGTAATCAGAAGTTCTAGTGCCCTTTTTAGGATTCAAAGTGATCGGAAGATAGATACCCCCCCCCCCCCCACAAACGTCGTATCTTCCCGAAATGCATATGATAGAAATTTTAAGATGGCCATTTTACGATGGGTCTCAATCTGTTAGAAATTGAAAGGGCTAGTGGCTTTAACAAGAGTCGAAAGTGATTTGAGGGGAGCCAGCCTCCCGCCCCAAGCCCATCATTTCCCCAAACACATTCAATCAAAAGTTTGAGATAGCCATTTTGTTCAGCATAGATGAAAGGTACGGAAATTACGTCTTTGAGGATGAACACCCTGCCACATTCATCAGGCAAGGGTCACTGGATAAGAGGAAGCTCATTGGATTGGTAATCAGAAGTTCTAGGGCCCTTTTTAAGAGTCAAAGTGATTGGAAGGCAGATACACCCCCCCCCCCCATACGTCAAATTTTCCCAAAATGCATCAGATAGAAATTTTGAAATTGCCATTTGTGGTCATAGAAACTTCAAAAAGGGCTCATTTGATTGAAAATCAAAGGGGCTAGTGCCTTTTTTATGGTCAAAAGTGATTGGAAGGCAACCAGACCCCCTCCACGCGCACCATTTCCCCAAACACATCCAATTGAAATTTGAGATAGCCATTTCGTTCAGCATAGTTGAAAGGTCCAAATATTATGTCTTTGAGGATGACAACTGCACCACATCCGTCAGGGCAGGGTTGTAAGTTATACCCTACGGGCATATAAGGTTTTTATAGAAAGGGTGGTCGTATAAACTTAAGAGGAAGCTTATTGGATTGGTAATCAGAAGTTTTAGGGCCCTTTTTAAGAGTCAAAGTGATCGGAAGGCAGATACCCCCCCCCCCCGCCACACGTCGTATTTTCCCAAAATGCATCAGATAGAAATTTTGAGACTGCCATTTGTTGTCATAGAAACTTCAAAAAGAGCTCATTTGATTGAAAATCGAAAGGGCTAGTGCCCTTTTTTATAGTTAAAAGTGATTGGAGGGCAACCACCCCCCTCCACGTGCATCATTTCCCCAAACACATCCAATCAAAATTTGGGATAGCCATTTTGTTCAGCGTAGTTGAAAGGCCCAAAAATTATGTCTTTGATGATGACAACCCCCCCCCCCCCACCAGTCTTCAGAGCAAGGGTTGTAAGTTATGCCTCGAGGGCATATAAGGTCGTATAAACTTCGGAGGGGCTTATTGAATTGGAAATCAGAAGTTCTACCGCTCTTTATATTAAGAGTCCAAGTAATCAGAGGGCAGCGACCCCCCCCCCACGTCGTATTTTCCCCAAACACATTCGACAGAAATTTTGAGATAGCCACTTGCTCCAAAATAGTCCAAAGATCACACAACAAGGCCTTTGTGGTTAACAAAACCACACAGAGTCTAGTGGTAAGGGTTGAAAGTTATGCCCCCAGGGGCATACAAGGTTTTTATGGAAGGGTTGGTCGTGTGAACTTAAGAGGAGGTTCATTGCATTGGAAATGTTTTTCTCCCTATGAAGAACACTCCCAATTTGCCTTGTTCCCGAATCACCAGGAAACCTTTCCTCCATCCCTTGCACTTTATCCCCCCTGGCTACCCTACCAGTGTAACTCTCGTTTGACAGTTGCTACATGCGACAATTATCCTGTAATAAAAAGTCCGCCCCAAAAATTATCCACTCCATCTCATAGCCAAGTTAAAGCTACACTCTTAAAGTCCAAGCATAGGCCAGTTAAAGTTTCACTGATTACCCGTGAATTTTTTTATAAAAGATATAGTTTCCCTCTTTAATAGAAGAAAATTTTACAAAAGGGGAAAATTTTACCCGTGGCTCTCTAAATTTACCCCCAACTTTTAAAATTGAACCTCTTCCTCTCCCACTTTAAAACCGGTTTAGTAGTCTCTCAGTCCAGGGTGGTGAGTTTGAGCCTTACAACAAACCTTCCTACAATGCCCCCAATGATAATATTTCACTTTTAGGTGATGTTCTCCCCACTCCCAGCATTAACTTTAATGCTTACACTCCGTTGTAATGCGTTCATCAAAGTTGTCTCAGAAAAAATTTTTTGGAAGAAATCTGTTGTTAAAGAGTTTGATAAAAAAAAACACGTTATCATTTCCCCGTTTTCCTCCTTACGGACGCCGAAAGTTTGAATTTGAAAAGTTAGTTGAGTTAGAAGCAACAGCTAAATTGAACCATATTGATATAATTGCAGTTACTGAAGTCCAGGCACAAAATACAGATCTCCTTAAAATGACTGGTTTTCAGGAGTTTATAAGGCTATGCCGGGTTGACCACCCACTGTGGAAAAAAAGGAGGAGTAAAGATTTTCGCAAAGGATTGCCTATCTCCTACCCTTATCTATGTGCCAGGACTAGGTGATAGCGATGAAATCATTTTTATATCTACTAAGCCCTAATACATGTCTCGGCTTTACACTAATTTAATCATTTGCTGATTTTATTATTCACCCAGACAGAATGCTTGTTCCTGTCGTAATTGTCATGATAGGCAACAAGAAAGTCTTGACTGTTTGACGACAAAGTATCCAAATGCCGGCATTTTTATAGCAGGAGACACAAACGAACTAAGTCTTAATTATCTGTGCAAAGACCAGAAGCTTAAGCAAATTGTTGATTTCCCTACTATAAAAAGTGGAACCAGTTTGGATGTTATTTGCACCAATCTTAAAACCTTTTACAATACTCCAACTACCATTCCCCTCCCCTGGGTGGTAGCTATCATTTCATGCTAAAATTGGTACCACCGCTAGTTTTTAAAACAAATTACTCACTCACTCTCTGAATTTTCGTACCGAGCAATAACAAGTCAAGATCTTTTTGATTTTGGTTTACGTTTGAGAGTTGGGATGATGTTGTGTCGTGTTTAAATCTTAATTCAAAGGTTAGTTTGTTTCAAACAAAATTAACGACAAATTACCAGAAATCTTTCCCAGAGGTTACCAAGAACATATGTTCCTCAGATAAACCTTACATTAATGAAAAAATGAAAGGACTAATCCATTCGAAATTAAAACTTTTTCGCCTTGGAAAGAAAGATGATGCCTTAACCCTCCGTAAAAAAATAAAGAAAGGAATACGTCGTGTTGCTTCTCGTTATGGTAAGAATAAATTAAATTGCTTAAAACAGAGCAAACCTTAGCAATGATTTAAGAAAGTGAAAGAAATAGGGAGTTGCTCGTGCAAGAACCTTGATTTTCTTCTGGATAAACCACCAGAAAAAACAGTCAATAAGCTTAATAAACACCTAGCTAACGTTGTGCAAACGTTCCCCCGTCTCTCGGAAAACCATCTAATCCCTGAAACTTCAAAAAATAAAATCCTGGAAATTTCAGCAAACCAAATAATAGAAAAATACAGAAACTGAAAAAAACTAGTATTTGTCACATTGATATGCCAATTGATCTAATAAAAGCATTCCCTGATAAACTATCAACACCCCTTGTTAGTATTTTTAATGATATTAGTTATTCCGGATGTTACCCGTCGTGCTGGAAGCTGGGCTATATTACTCCAATCCAAAAGAAGGGAGGCCTGAACGATTGTTCTAGAGTACGACCAATCACCTTGACCCCAGTTTTCGTAAAATGTATGAGGGTTTCTTAACTAATTGATTAAAGGCAGAGATTCTTGAACTTATTGAGTTACAACAGTTTGGAAACCTGAAGGAGACATCTACTTCACACTACCTAGTCAATTCTCTTGACACCATTCTTAGAAACCTTGAAAACCCTGATACTTGGTTGACTCTTTTATTTATTGATCTCCCGAAAGCGTTCGACCTAATTGATCACAATCTCCTTGTAAATAAACTATTGACGGAGTTTCAAGTGATTCCCTTTCTAGTAAAAATTGCTGCCTCCTTTTAAACAAATCGTTCTCAAGTGCTTAAATCTAAAAATATTTATTCTCATCCCCTTCCTATCTGTTGTAGGGTCCCCCAGAGAACCCTGATGGGGCCCATTTTATTCCTTAAAATGGTTAATAGCCTCATGACTGACCACACGGAGCAATGGAAGAATGTGGACGACCTGTCTGCCCTTGAGATTTGTCGACGAAACTTTATAAGCTCAATTATGACATTACTTGACGATGTCACACAGCAGGCTCCTTTGTCAAAATGAAAGTTAACCCTAACAAATCGTCAATTATGACAGTTAATTTTTCCAAATCACCCCCTTCTTTCACAAACCCTATTCCTCCCAAAATTTCTGTCACGTGCATTAAACTACTTGGGGTGACAATTACCGCTGACTTGAAGTGGGATGCCCATGTTCAAAACATCCTCAAACAAGCATCCCCTTCGGTTTCCCTTCTAAAACTTTTGATAAAATTTTCTTGCCCCCCTAAGGATCTTCTCCAGCTTTATTGTTCTTTTATTCGGCCAATACTGGAGTTTGCTTGTCCAGTGTGGCATTTCGGTCTTTCTTCAGAGCATATTTATAAGATTGAAAATGTCAATCTAGCAAATTTTTCAATTTGCTAGTTAAGATTTGTCTTTTTTTTAAGTGCCTTACTCTATTTTTCTTTTATTAGGCTTTTCGTGATTTTTTTCTGCTTTCTTTTTTTCTGCTTTCTTTCATTTCGGCATTTATGGGGAATCGCAAAGTCAATAATAAATAAAACGTCAGAAACGAAATAGAAAACAAAAGTGGAGATAAAAACTTTTTGCACTAAGATAGTGCTAAGGAAATCTATAATTCAACAACAGCTAATACGATTTGTATGCAGACCCGATATGCTTTACCCCCAACCCCCTAATATGCAAACAAATAGCCCAAATTATATAAATCAACTGCATTCTGTTACCCGTCACTTGTCTTTGTGGCTATGAAACCAGTTTTCTCGGATCTTACATTCAGATCAAAATTCTTGAGTGTGTTCTCTAAAATTAACAAGCACCCAGATAAATTCAATTGTTTTTTCCCTATTCGAGCTGCTGATAAATTTCACCAGTGCTAGGAAGTGTTCTTTTCACTAAATCTTATTCTCAGAGTAATTCTACTTATTACTATCAAGTAAAAGAAAAATTATTTTCACATTTTTTTCCAATTTCGATCTGCCGATAAATTATCAATGCTCAAAAGCGGTATTCTCATTAGACCTTATTTTCAATATAATCCAACTGATTGCTGATCAATAAAATAAAAAATTGACCCAATTTTTCTCACATTTTTCCACATTCCCTCTGTAAATATTATATTTATCCTAATTTTATAACACTGGGTAACAGCCAAAAAATCGTCACGGGTTTCTCAACTGATTTAGACTTCTAAGTCCGAATATCACATTCATTTTGCTGTATCATGTCAACTTTTTGAAATACATCCATAGGCCAACCTGACGAATTATGCATGAGCTAATATTAGGGGCTTTGAGTTCAATCATATTTTTCACATGCATTAAACTACTTGGGGTGACAATTACCGCTGACTTGAAGTGGGATGCCCATGTTCAAAACATCCTCAAACAAGCATCCCTTTCGGTTTCCCTTCTAAAACTTTTGATAAAATTTTCTTGCCCCCCTAAGGATCTTTTCCAGCTTTATTGTTCTTTTACTCAGCCAATACTGGAGTTTGCTTGTCCAGTGTGGCATTTCGGTCTTTCTTCAGTGCATATTTATAAGATTGAAAATGTCCAAAAATGAGCATTTAGAATCATAAATGGTGAAGGGAAGGTTCCATATCATTATCTACTATGTAAGTTCAAGCTCACCACTTTGGCCAAGAGAAGGAACCTCTTGTGCCTTCGTTTCGGTACCAAGACCCTGTCTGTTCCCCAATTACGTTCCATCATCCCCGAACCCTACCTTCCCGCCCGCAACACACTATCCTGCAAAAAATCCCAAAAAGTCCCCATCCAGTTTTGTTCCAGGTTTTGTTGAGTTGTATAATGGCTAGTGTTGGGCGATAATCAATATCGATATTGACATATCGGAGCAAATATCAAATATCGAAACGTAAATGTCGATATCAAAACGATATTTGAAATTTTTGACTATTTTCTGCTTTTTCTTCTATTTACCGAGGAACGTCCTGCAGAAAAGATCCAACATAGAAAATTGTTTTGGAAATGGCCGAGAGGAAGAACAACAATATATTTAATCCATTGACTCATACATGCTGATACACAGCATACATACCTGTATCTATAAGTTGGCATAGTCTGTTCTCAAATTCAAAATTCGTTTAGTGAGGATGGACTTTCAAATATTGCTGAGGACCTCCAAATGACTTGACTGTATAAAACGCCTTCTAGGCTTATAGGGCTTGCTTAGATCACACCCGGCATGATTGCTATATATCTTGATCTGCGTTTCATGAAAAAGTATATTTCCACTGACGATCTTCTCCAGGCTACAATAGAGGGAGATATGAATTTGGCCTTTCTGGGTACTAAATCTTTATCAATGGATGCAACTGCCGTGACAGTCCCTGTGATTCACCCACGAGAGAATGAAGCTAGTTTGTGGGGAGTATATGGCAAAGTTTCAATAGTCAATGCAATGCATGCTGAGCCAGCAGCTGAATCTATAAAGGCTCCGCAGATTTTCTATAGAGTCTTTAGTTCCAAGAAAAACTGATCGATTCAAGTCAAGGAAGTCTCGTAATATGAGTCTCAGAAATATATGTACGAGGTGATCAGTTCCAAGGCTGGTTATTTAATCAAACATGTGGGGGTACAATATATACAATAATACATACACCAAAATAATTGGCTTGCTATTCTGATTTTAAATATATATATATATATATATTATATATATATATATATATATATATATATATATATATATATATATATATATATATATATATATATATATATATATATATATATATATATATATATATATATATATATATATATATATATATATATATATATATATATATATATGTGCTATTTGTGACGAAAATTAAAATACGGCAACCAAGCTGTGAAAGAAAATTTTAAATTAAATTCTATTCTAGTCACAAATAATGGAAATAAACTACGGAAAGCAAATCTGGCTTCGTTTTCCAACTCACAAAAAAAGCATACAATGCCGTTTCCTTACCACAACTACTTAGGACTACCAATCAAACTAACTACCTTTTCTTTTTCTTCTTCCGATTTTTGGCTTAGTGCAATTGGTGAAAACTCAGGGGGCTTTTTCAGTGGGCGCGCATCCTTTTCTTCATCTCTTGAATAATTAGTTTCACCCTTCTTTTGTGACTGATTAAATCCTCTAATTGGCGGTAATTTCTAAACGATAAAACAACAAGAATATGATATATACCTAAGGTAGAGTAAACAACATTTTAGATAGGCTATAGCTAAATCACTATATTTGATTCGTTATATTTCATTGGTATAACTTTTTTAGTAGCACAAAAGGCAGGAAAAAGTAAACCACAAAAAAAGAGTTTAAATAATGGATACAACGAAAGTTTACCAAACTATAATAACCACTAGCGTCAAAATAAATAAAACAAGACAACTGAAAACAACGCTAAATTAAAAACAAACCACATAAAAATAGTATTCAAGGGTAAAAATATTATATTTAAGTCATAAATGATATTTGCAATAGGTCAGGGCACAAAAAAGTGTTTGCACTACATCTTCCTATAATTATAGCTGCTGCTTCCTTCTATAGCAAGGATTTCACTATCCCTCTTGCATAGGGCATGACCAATATCATCGAGCCGTTATTGGTGTCAGTGTTATTATCGGATATCGGGAAAAAATATCGGATATCAGCCGATTTTTGTTTGTATGCACAAGTTATCCAGAATATGGCGACAGAAGTCCACAGGTAATATTTGCTTCTTCAGTTTTTTGGGGCAGAGCCACCAGCTAAGTCTGACCATGGTGGAGGGAGCAGCAGAAGGATTCAAATGAAGTCAAAGTATATTTGTTGTCAATACACACCTGGTTCAGGGATGTTCAAAATGTATGGTGAGTTCAAGAACGTAAAACCAGAAAAAAAGATGGCTACAAGAAGAAACACATTGGAATATAGTCAGACATTGGAGTCAGACATTGGAAGAAACAACATTAGAGACTGTAACAGAAGAGGAGGAAGACCCAAAACGAAGGAGAGTAGGCAGAGCAAGTTTGATTGACTGCCTGTTTGAAAACATGCTTGCAACTTAAACAAGTGAGGAAGAAGAGTTAGTACATAATACTGATCAGAAACTGGTCAAATAACAGCAGTCGTTTCAAAAAACTGGCACAACTTGCTTGACAGCATCTCTGCTGGCTGCCCTCTTCTGTCCCAACCAAAAGAGTTGTCAGCACAGCTGGGAACATTTAAGATGACAAACAAAGGTCTCTGAAAGGAGAAAATGCTGAAAAGTTGTACTTTCTGCATTACAACCTGCCCCAGTTGAACTACACTCATTAAGCACTGTCTAGACTAGAACTTTATTTGGTTAATTGTTTTTCTTAATATTTTCTGAATAAATCGTTTAGCACTATTTTTAATCCAGAGTGAATTATTGAGGTTGTTCTATGGTGAGTAATAGGCTAGGGAGAAAAAAATGTCAGTGTGAATATGGGCAGAGAATGCAGGGTTGAAACCTAAGGTAGGGTTTTTTTCCGAATGAGAATTTACAGGCAAATTATATCGGTATCGTATCGGTACGATATCAATATATCAGTATCGGACCCCAGAAGTCCATATTGGTCAGGCCATACTCTTGTAGACTGTACCCAATGACTTGGCATCTTATTTGCTAACACTGTTTAGAGTTGGTGTCAACGCACGGGTGCTGATGTTGACAAGAAGATCCAATTTGGTTATGCAAACTTAGGATGCAAATAGAAATGCTCTGGCCCAATTCTCTTCCATCTTTTTGATCATTGTTAATTACAATTCAGGTTTTTTCCCCAATCTTTAAGAAAGTTGATTTGAACAAAATTTAGATAAATCTTTTCAATTTTTTTAATTTCTTCTTTATATTCCATCATCGGCAAGAAACTGCTATCTTATGAATGATCTTGATGTTTCTGCTATTGTTTTGAAGTCGGAAATAAGGCACATAAAAACCTAAGGTATTGAAGATGCGCACACGTTCTGTCACCATCATATTATCCGATTTGTTCATTCCTTGAGTATTATTTTTCTTGTTTTTTGCTTTTTGCATCGAATATCGAGATGGGTTGAAAACTTTTCTTTAAAGGGCAAGTAAGATGTCAGTGAAAGTGACAGTTGATCCAGCTGCCGTTAAATCCAGAGTTCATAGTCAGAAGATGATGTCTTTCTTTATAGAAACTAGTCAAACATCCTCCATCTTAGTTGACATTAGATACTCTAAAGTATAATTTTAGAACCTCTTTCTTGAGTTTTTTTTTTTTTAGTTTTAACACTGATACTAGGGATCCAGGACACCAAACAGGAAAACCATACTCCAGACAGACCTTTAGAGACAGGCAGATTTATTTAATGCCTCATTTTAAATTTTCTGTAGCCATTCATGGCGCAAGAGGGGCGCTGACAGAGCCTCTCCACTTGTCCCAAAGCTGTACTGTAGTGGCAACATCTTTTCATTTTGGTAGTTAACCGTAAGGTATTTTTTTAATAACCTTGTCTTCTTTGGCCATCTGGTATTCAATCTTCAGCATATCCCAAAAATGTCTACCTTTTCTTTTTTAGAACAGCAGTAAAAACAGGCTTGCCACCACTACCTCACATTTTTAGAATTGCCAACTACATATTGTCAGCTTATATTCAAAATTTTTCTTGTCCGCATTTTCCCAATGAGAGAATCCACATTCGAGTTGCTGGTTCATTTTCTAGCATTCACTAGCAGAGAGGAGTATGGAGAGCAAAGGCGGAATTAAATCTTTAGTAGATCAAACCCGAAGCAAATTAACACCCCTAGGCCCAAGCAATTCTTTTTTGGGGAGACACAGAGATTTAAGGGCAAATGCCCAAATGTTCGGGGTAGTGGAAGCCCTTAACAGAAGGCAAATGATGAGTGATGAGCCAAAAGTAAAGAGGTGATACAGAGCTCTGAGCTGCCATTCTTGGGACACATCAGACAGTTTTTAAGCAGCTATGGAATTCCTGCATTATTTCAAAATCACTTTTATGTGGATAATAGCAAAGCATCAAACTGCACCTAGTATTTTGATGATTCACATCAGTCCAGTTTTGTTAAGAATAAAAAACACTCAGTGTTTTTTTTACACCCCTTGGCATTGTGTGTCCCTATGCCCAGGCCCACTGGACCTAGATGGAGAATGCATTATAATCAAAGAGATGTAACTTCAATCAAAGCAACGTTATTGCATATACAAGATAAAGTTATAGCCCCAGTTTATTGCTTTGTATGCAATCCAGGGTTCAATTTCAAAAGCAATAATGTTTTATCATCTATACTAATTGCTTTGAAGCTTTGCAAGAATTACCATTCCAGTGTGCCCAAATCTTAAGTAAAACTTGATAAGAGTGCCATTGCTCGAAATTGACATCAGTCACTTTTAGAACACATTAGAAAAACTGTTTCACAAAAAGTCACAACAGACAACAGAATGAGTTGGGCAAGTTCAAACCTGAACTGAAGGTGGATCAAAAGCTCACATGCCACCCATTCAAGCGCCATGGCTACAGTCTTGCCAGATCAAACGCTACCTTGCAAGACTCAGTACTCAATCTACACACACAATTTTGAAGTACCTGAAAAGACAAGTACATAGCAGTTTATGTTCTAGTAAGATAGATGGTGTTGATAATTTGGTTTTTGACAAGACTGTCAATTTCCACTTTTCATGTTTCCTATATTTGTAGTTCCAGGCTTTAAGTAGCTTTCACACTACATACGTGATATTCAATGCTAAGTGGTAGTTACGCTATGTTGAATTTAACTTTTCACAGTTAAACATGGCTTTTTGTACTGAGCTAACATTAAGATACAAATACTCATAGTTTAAACTAATCATAATAATGATAATCAAACTAATTAAGATTAAAAATGTGGAATAGGGATGAAGATTCAAGCTCTAATCAAGCACAAAAGAATTTACAAGAAAATTTTATTAATTTGTTTTCAAAATTTATTAATTCCTCATTTGGAAATTCCATTTTGATTTTTCCATAAAGAAAAACAAAATTTCCATGAAAAAGGACAACCTCTTGGATTAATCCAAATCCCATCAATCCCAGGGTCATTTGAATGCAGAAAAGCCTTGAATCTTGAGGAATCAAGTTGATAGTGGAGGGTCCAAGTGGCCTTGCATTTTGACTCAGGGGAAGGGATAGAAGTGAATCAGAAGACATATAAGTATAATAAGTATACAGCTTATTAAAATAGCATGTATGCAATATCTCAGGAATGGCCTGGGTGAGTCTAAGATTTCAGTGTTAAGAAGGGGTGGATTCAAAATTTCTGAATATTCTATATTAAACAAATAAAATGGATTCTTTGTATGAAAAATAGAGGTAATTATGACAAAATTAAAAATGTAAATTTTTACTGCCATAATTTAAAAAATAATTACAGGCTATATGTCAAATATTTAAAGGTATTAACTTTTCCATTTTATTAAATAAAACTGTCATAAAAGATTTTAGTAGCAAATCATTAAATAAAAAATGACAAAAGGAGACTGAACAGGTTTGTATTATATTGAATATAAACTTTTATTCATTCTCACTTTACTATTGGGATGTTTACTTTTTTATATTCTGGTGCTTAAGAAATACTACTTTAATACCATGAATCCATGTAATTCTCCAAATTTAAAATTATTTTGTGTTACCATAGGCCTACTATTGTTGGTCTTTGCTTTTCCATGTAATTTCTATCTAAGCTAAATAGAGGAAAGATAGAATACTGTCAGATCACAAAACAATTTCCAATGATGGATAAAACTTTATTAAACATGATTTTTTAAACCTCTACATTAACATGTTGGGGAGGGTGGGGTTAAAAAGTGATCAAATGACCACAAACATTAGTGCAAACAGGTCATGTCATTTAGTGGGGATTAGAGCATTGGGGGGGGGGGGGGGGAAATCCAATCAGATAAAACTTATTTTAGGCCAGCATTTTTCCATTCTTGTAGAGGGGATAATCCCCCTCTTTTGTGTGTAGGTATGACCATAGCCTAAGAGTGCTTCTAACAGCTTGAATTGAAAATGGGAATAGGGCAGCAAGAGCTTGTAAATAGTCATTATTGGTAAAACAAAAGAAAGTGATCACTTTGCTTCTGCAAAGCTACTCAGTTCAAACTATTCAAGATGGTCAAAATAAAATACAAATTAGACAACCAAAAATATGAGAATTCTTACATCAAGACTGTTTGTTTTAGAATTCCTGTTTATCTTATACTGTGCATCTTCTTCCCTCATTTTCTCCTCCCATGCATATAAATCCTGCAGAATTTTGTCTCTCATCTCTACATCCACTTTCATTTTCTGAACCTGCTCAGCTTGATGCTCCATTCTATCAAAAAACATACAAAAGTAATTTGAATTCAAATATATGATTTAGATAGCAGTCCTGTATACTCAGATAGAATGGATTTCTTTCTAAGGGTTTTTGGACTTTAATTGTGTAAGCTGGAACTAATGTGAGCTAACCATTGGTTTCTATTTTGGTTAAGAATCCATGAATCAGCTAGTTTCCCAAAAGAGTTTAAATAAATACAAATACTACATCAATAAATAATTACCTCAGCCAACCTTGTTCAAATTAATATTACCAACAAGAAACTGACAATGTTAATGTTGACTCCAATGAATGACAAGAAAATTTCAAAGCAGAAAATCTGAAAAAAAAAATGCAACTATCTTTGAAGACTGATTTATTGGTTTATTTTTTATCTTTCTATTAGACAACAGGCAGAAGACCTTTGGGGCACCCTGGCTAGGAAATACAGTTCCTCATTTAAAAAACTTTTAGATATAATTTTGCATTGAGAAATTGGTCATAGTTATTTTTAATAGGTTATTTTGTATATTTTACTGTATTATTTCTGCCTTCTATAAAAAATACCATTTTCCCAATTTACCATTTCATGTAATTTACTTATTTTCCTGGTTTTTGACACAGTCTACAATTTTCCATATCTAAAAACAAAATCTTAGTTTTTTTTGCTCAGATGTTTCAGAACAAACCATATGGTTATCATAACAAGTTTGTCAATATAAAATATTATAACTGAGCTGAATCATTCATTTTTTTTCAAGCTGGCAAGTAAGTGGCACATTGGAAGTTCAAATAATATCTGGCTAATTTTGGTAATTATTTTGTTCAGACTTTTTGTTACAGTTTGAGCTACATGAAATAGAAAAAAACGCATAACATCAAAAACGATTTTAAAAAAGAGGGGGCAAGAAATAGATTCTGAAGAAAGCCTACCTTAGAATCATGATAGAACCTAGTGAAGTCAAATGGATTGATGGATCTGAGTTTTGTTTACATTTCATTATTGCTGTAATTAATATATTATTATATTTATTGGTTTTCCCCTATATATGTGGGTCACCTTTTTTGTCTGCCCTCTCTGATAATTCCCTCTGTCAAATAACATCACAACCAACTTGGTTCAGGGTAGATCAAGTCTCTGACACTCTTGATCTGGTTATTCACAGTGATTCTGACCTTTTTATTAAGAATACAATAACCATACCTGTTGGTAATAATGACCATGTAGTAATTATTTTGGAGTTATGTCTGCCTACTAAACAGCCTTCTTTTATAAAACAAAAATATGTAAACAACAAAATAGTCTTCAAAAGACCTTCCAATGTCAACTGGAAACAGCTTATTACTGAAGACATTGATGAGAGTTGGTCAAACGTAAAAACAGAAATTCTGCATGTTGAAAAATGTTGCATCATAATTTTTCAGGCAAAGCAGGCAAAAAGTTTACCTTTTTTAACCACCAAAGTAACCAACCTAATCAACAGAAAACACCAAGCATAGAATTGCTATAGAGAAAATAAGACCACAGAAAACTATCAAGTCTTCAAATCTTTACATAATTAGACAACCAACCAAATAATGGAGCTGAAGAAAAGGTTTGAGGAAAAATTGGCTGAGGATGTTAGGGGTAACCCAAATTTTTTTTTGGCATAAAGAAAGAAAAAACTATCTTGCTTAAGAAATTTTCATCATTTTGAGACTAAACCACACAAAAATGTAGGAGCAGACACACAGTCCCAGATATCCTACACAATAGTCAGTCATTTGCTGGTCCTGAGCTGAAATTTGAAATTTTCAACCAACATTTCTCATCTGTTTTTCCTCCAATTCCAGCATTGTCTATCCTACTCCACCTTTATATGATGTATCACATAAGATGGAACCAATTCTGATTGCTGATACAACAGTTCTAAAGGAACTTAATTCCCTCAAACTGAATAAATATGCTGTTCCGGGCAGCATTCATCCACATATCCTACAAAAATGTCATGCATATTTGTGTCAATCTCCTTCCCTGCTGTTCAAGTTACCAATAAATCTTTCTAGACTACCTCTGGATTGGAAAACTTGATATATCATTACCTATATTTAAAAAAGGCAGAAAGGACCTTGCTGAAAATTATCAGGTCAATATCTACCAAATCATATTATTGAGTTAGGAATGAAGTAAATACACCATTTGATGCCTTTTTTATGCTGATTACGAATATAATAAGCATTTCTATGAGAAATGGATTTCAGCCCCCCCCCCTATATAGGCTATACCTAACCCAACCTAACCTAACCCTGAATTGGCATATATAGGGGGGGGGGGGGCTGAAATTCATTTCCAATAGAAATGCTTATTATATTTGTAATCAGCATTAAAAAAGGCACCAAATGGTGTATTCACTTTAGTCCTAACTCAATAATATGATTTGGTAGATATTGACCAATTGTCAACCCATTAGCATGACATCAGCAGTTGTTAAGGTCCTAGAAAGAAAAATCAATTCTGCAGTTGTTAAACACCTGATTAAATTACTTGCAGTTAAGCTTGAAGAGAAATCCCTGCTCTGAATCCTCAAATTTAATTTCTGATGTAAATGGGAGGTAACTTTAAACTTTATCCCAACCCCCCTAATGAGAAAATATATACCTTGAATGGAAGGCACACTACCCTTTAATTTTAAATTAGGCTGCTTCCCGACGTTATAGACAGTGCTGTTATGTCAAAATTTTGATTTGCATCTAAAAAACAAAGCTCTAAAAATGTACTTTTCCCGGAAAAATGTAATAGACACAAAACTTTTTTGCGCGTGTTGCGCTTCAAACAACACGTGCATCTTCCTTTAAGCAGTGCTCTCTAAAACATAAATAATCTATTCATTTTCCCTTCCTTTCCCTCTTTCCTCCTTTTTTTTGTCATTGTCATCAATAGGTAATTTCCTTCAAAATTGAAGAGTATCTAAAAAGAAAATGATGTCTTCAAAGTTATACATAAACCCTAACCATATTTTTTTTTAATCTTACGAATTGTCAGATCATCTCTACAAACAAGAACATATAATTAAAAGCTTGGGCTTCACCTATCGGAAATTCTAGATTTTTGGCTTTCTGGATAGTAAAGCCAGTCCAAAAAAAAGCCCCAGATTGTTTTTCCACACTCACTTTCAAGCACTTTTCTACAATCTTCTTCTTCTATTTCACAACAGGCGGGCTTTTCAGTTGATACTATTTAGCCCTTTTCCTTTTGCTTCACTCCGTGGGCTACAGAGCTACTGGCTTGGTTGTCTCTTATTTATTACATATTCTCAGATATCTTTCAGTAGATCTTTCGACTCAAGGAGTTCAAATATAAGATGATAGATAACAATTTCTGTGCTCTGTGTGCAAGTATAGTCGGCTAGGCTCTTGGCTAATAGTGAGATTTTGTGGTGTTCGAAGCACTTTAACAGTTTACAATGCAAGGTATGCTGTGCAGACGTCAGCATATAACATTCAAATAGGCAGTGGTCAATTGTTTCATTATTCATAATACAATACCTGCAAAGAGAGGACAGGGAAACTGAACGGGATACCACCAGATGGCTACCTTGACAGTGTATATATATACAAATCTTTAAATTAGCCAACCAGCCAACCAGTATTTTAAGACTAGGAGTACAGCTGGACAAAAGGAAACATATTAAGAAAACAATTCTTACTCCATAATATGTAGAATAATCCTAGTTAACACATTTTGCAGGGTGAGAGCCTTTATCTTCACTTCTTTCCTTGTTCTTCCAGTTTTTCTAAGAAATTCATGAATTTCTTAGAGCCTATATATTCACAGAATATATACGCCCACCCCCCTAATGTGTAAATATATACCTATAATTGCATCCTCAATCTAAATATAACATTCATTTGCATCACAAATGAACTTTACTCCCATATTAGCCATGTGGTGGATGTCCAAACTGAACCATTTGAATTAGAAAACTGATAAGAGAATACAAGAAAGTTTAGTCCATTTGTTCCAGAACGAATTCTGTGATAAATTTTAGAAAATTACTTATCGGGAAAGGGGGAAAGAGTAGGATTTTTCTTATTAAACATAATCTCTGATAGTCTCCATCGGTAAATGTCTCTAATGGGGATTGGTCTCTTTCTTGGCTGGTCAATATTTATAGCATTTTTTCTATTTCATCAACCTGATGATTACCACTTATACCAGAGTGGCTAGGAATATACTGAAGATAAGTTCTTATGCCACTTGAATAAAGATTATCTATAATACTAAGACAATGATAAGCGTCAATATCCAGCTTATACTGAAGAGCTGAAGACAACAACTCAAGGCTTGATAAAGAGTCAGAATAAACTATAATATTATTTGAATTAGCAATCAAGGGCTCATTTTCCATAAAATGTTCTAATGCCATGATTATGGCATTTAACTCTGCAAACATTATAGATACATTGTTGCTGTTGTTTGGGGTTTGACGCGTTTGACCGATCGGTCATATGCATTCGTATCACTTGATTAATCAGTGCCTTCTGTAATCACTAGCTTGCTTGGGTGTCACTTTAGTCAATATTCATTGAGCCTGGTCAGGTATCACTTATTGTGCTATTGGTAGGGGGTCATTCATCTGTAGCAAATGCCCGTGTTGAAAACGAGAATCAGAGAAATTCAGCGCTGCTTTGTCATAAAAGAATTAAAATACAATTGCAACACAATTAAATAAATAATGCCAATATACATCATTGCTGTCACAAAAAAAAAAAAAAAAAAAAAAAAAAAAAAAAAAAAAAAAAAAAAAAAAAAAAAAACATGATAGAACATAGATAAAAAAAGGAAAAATATACTAAGTGTGATGACTCTAAAATGAGCTAATATAAGGGTTAAAAAAATAAAATAAAAATCTTAAAGGGAATGAACCAAACCAGTAGTCTTAACAAATCTACCTTAAAGGTTTGTGCTCAGTTGTCTAGCCCAAGCAGGAGATGTGTAATGTCCCAGAACAGATCGCATTGTGAATGCCTTAAATTCCCTCTCACAGCAATTCTTTAGTATTTCCCTCTCCTTTTCATATTTTCTACAGTTGAAGATGATGTGACGTATGTCTTCGTACACTCCACATGTGTTGCAGTTGGGGAAAGGGGTCATTTTGCAATGGAAAAGTGTTGATTTAGTCCTTGCAAGGCCACATCTAAGACGAAAGAGACGAGTTGAAAGGATGCGAGATGAGAGGTACATTTCTTTTGACGGCTGCTCGTAATTATACAGATCCAGGAGCTGGGTATGGGAAGAACGGAGCCAAACCCCTTCTTCTTCCAAAATTTTTGAACTGATTGAAGACAGGAATTCAGGACCAGTAATAGGGGTTTGAGTAATTAGACCCAGATGGGAGGGATGTTTTGCAGCCTGGTCTGCTAATCCATTTCCTTTTATACCACAATGTGCTGGGACCCATATAAATAGGACTGATATACCCTTTTTTGCAAGTTGCGTAGTCAGATTTTCAATTTCCATGGCAACATTTCTTGCTTGGTGTTGCTGGTGTGAAAGGTAGTCCAGAGCTGACAGTGAATCAGTGCAGACAATATACTTCCGATTTTTGGTCTCTGTTTGGCTTGCTATGGCTTTAAGAGAAAACTTAATTGCCATAAGTTCTGCAGAGAAAATTGTCAGGTAGGGGGGTAAAACAGTAGGAAAGAGACAGGCCCTGGGAGGGTGGGGGAGGTCCTCTTTTTTTCAATGCTGATCTTAGGAATGATCAATTCCCCAATTCTTTGGAGCCACTGGGAGAATCATCATCCAAATTAACAGTCAGCCTGCCATTTGCTATGAACTCTTCAATGCCAGGAAGGCAAAGGAATCTCTGAAAAGAGGGCATCTCTGTTGGTTTGTAGCGGACATCAGGGTTGTGGTGGCTAATGATTCCTTTGTAGATGATGTGGTTCTTGAGTCTTATCTTCTTTGCAAAATATCTTGCAAGGAGATAATTTCTTCTGGAGTGAAGGGATTGGATGCCCACTTCACAGTACATAGCTGCAGTAGGAGTTGATTTTAGGCAGCCAAGGGCTCTTCGTAAGATTGCATGGAGGGTACAGTCCAGTTTCTTGAGGAGACATTTCTTGGCAGATCCATAGTCTATCTTGGATATCACCACTGACTTGACTATAGTTGAAGCAAAGACTGTGGGGGCTCCTCTTCTTCCAAGACAGAGAGCATTAATGAAGTTTTGCCTTTGTTTGAGACTGCCAATCAGCTCATCCAGATGGGGTTTCCATGTCAGTTTCTGGTCAAATACAATTTCCAGGAAGCGTGCATGTTCTGCAACCATCATGTCCAATCCCATGTCCATTCAGTTTCACCAGTGGTTTGAAAGTATCCAGGTTATGAATTTTGTGGAAAAACACACTAACTGACTTGTGGCTTGATAAGACCATATTGTTACTTTTTGCCCAAATTGATAGCATATCTACAGCTTTTTGGGAGGCTGACTGTAAGCATACAGGGTCTCTTCCCACAACTGCAACAGCAATATCATCAGCATACCGAAAGAGCTCTGCTCCAAGAACATTTTCCAGGCTTATATCATGACAATAAACTGAGAAGAGAAGTGGACTTAGAAGGAGCCCCCCAGGGAGGCCTGGACCACCCTACCCATCAAAAATTGGTGGATCCAATTTACCAGTAGTTCTGGTAAGCCATTTACAGATAGGTTTCTGATTAGTTGCCTCACATCTACTCTATCAAATGCTGATTCCATGTCTAAGAATATCACATGTAATGCTTTTCCTTTTTTGAAGCTTTGTTTGATTAGATGCTCTAGTCTAAATAAGATATCTGTGGTGCTCCTTCCAGGGAGAAATCCGAGCTGTTCAATTTGGATGTGGTCTGATAATGGGGTTAAAATTCTTTGTTTTATTACCCTCTCAATTAGTTTTGCAATACAAGAGGTGAGGGTTATGGGGTGGTATGAATCAACCAGCTTATTGTCTTTTCCTGTCTTGAGAAGTGGTATCACTTTTGCCTCATTCCATTCAGATGGTATTGATGACTCTATGACAGATCTACTGAATAACTCTGTCAGAAGCTCAAAAAATGTATCTGGCAAATTTTTCAACATCAAATTGTGAATTCCATCAGGGCCAGTTACACCAGGCTGGAGCTTTGAAATGGTGTCTTTAACTTCCTGAAAGCTGAAGTGAGAAAATGGAACAGTACCGTTTTTGAGACTGAGTTGATGGTGTGTGAGCTGTGATGGTGTATTTACTTTCAGAAACTTTTCTAAGAAGAGATTAAGTTTACCATTGGTTGAAAATTCTGTAGTCCTTCCCATCTGTATTTCTGCAGGGATGGGTGCTCTTCTTTTTTTACCTGAAAAAACCTGAAAATTTCTCCATAGCTCTCGAAAAGGAGTGTTGTGGCCAAATTTGCCTTCAATGAGCCTTCTCCATCCATCTTGTGTCTCAGTCTTTAGTGTCTTTTTGAATTCTGCTGTCTTTTGCTTGAAAACTATTTTATTCTCAATTGAGGGGTATCAAGAGAAGTTATTTTTTGCTTTTTTCTTCTCTAGGTAGGCTTTCTGGCATTTATTGTTCCATCCAGGAGTGGAATTTTGTCTCTTGGAATGAGGTTGTTTGTAACCAAATATTCTTTCTGAAGAAGCTATGGTAGCTCAAGTAATCTTATTAGATAATGATTCCACAAACTCGTCACTTGACTTAATTTCTGAAGCCTTTTGGTCTAAGTTGTGTTTCCAGGAGTTCCAAAGTTTGTCTTGGAATTTCCAGAATTTCACTGGTTGGAACCTTGACCTTACTGGGTTGATCTCTAACGTTAATGATAGAACCTCGTGGTCAGAATCAAAGTCACAGGGATTCTGAATTTCTACACTATTTATAATATCTGATGATGTGAAAGTAAGGTTAATGGTAGAGTACTTGCCTGTCTGAGGGTTAAGCCATGTATTTAGGTCTTTAGGGGTGACAAGGGACAACTTGTTTATGGGTTCCAGGATGTAATTGGTTAGAGGGGTTGCAATTGGATCTTCTGGTGATACAGTATCCCACATTCTGTGGTGCAGGTTAAAGTCACCACTAATTATTTTCACAGGGCCACATGCATTCACAATCGGTTTGAATTGGTTCAGGGAGAATTTATTTGTCATTGGGGTACAACAGTTAGCAATACTAATCCACTTATTGCTTCCCAGTAGTTTTATGTTAATTATACCAACCTCCATTTCCCTTTGTGGACTGGGGTCATGTATTTTAAAAGCTAGGTCACTTTTTCACAAGTGACAGTAGGCCACCACCTATTTTGTAGACTCTGTCCCAACGGGCAGTATTGTACCCCTTGAAATCATGGACAGTATTCTCCTGTTTTAAGAAAGTTTCTTGAAGTAGGAAAATATCTGGAGCAAGCCTGACTAAAATATTTTGGAGTTCTTTTCTGTTGGCATGGTTGAATCCCCGGATATTTAGTTGGAACACTGAAAGGGAGCTAGTCATTTGTGTGTGAGGGGGCTAACCTGGGTCTCTGTAGTTTATTACTACTACCTTCTGGTCTAGATGTAGCCTCCTTTCCTTTACGTTTTCTTTCAGGAGCCCTTGGGCTGCTGGTTTAGGGTGGGTTGTTACTGGCTGTAGGGCTTGATTCAACTCTGTTTAGGTTTTGAGCAATGTTGGACAGGCTAAGGACTGCGTTTTGAAGATTAGCTGGCATCATCTGAGATACTAGTTTGCAAAGTGATGTTATTGTCTCAGCCAGATAAGAGATCTGCTTTGTAACACCTTCAAACATGGTCATATATTTCTTGTTCAGGTCCTCAACTGGATGGTGGTTTTGTGTCAAAGGAGAGAAGGAGTCTTTATGGGCCATAGGGACGTGTTTGGTTTGTGTTGGAAGTCTCTTCTTCAGGACCTCGGCAGCAGTCCTCATGGGGACATTATTAGTGAAGAAATAGGTTACAATTGCTTTCTTCTCCATGAATACTGGGCATTCTCTAGCATTAGCAGCATGGTTACCACTGCAGTTAGGGCACTTGAGTACCTGATCTTGCTTAATTGTTTTAAATTGGGGGCATTCATTATGAGTGTGTTGTCCACTATATACTAGGCATCTTCTGCCTCTGCGGCAATTTAAAGCCATGGGGCCAAAACCTTGGCAATTGAAACACTGTATTACCCGGGGGATAAACTGCTTAACTGTATACCTTGCACCCCAAACAGAGATTTTC
This sequence comes from Artemia sinica, assembly GCA_027921565.1. Taxonomy (NCBI): domain Eukaryota; kingdom Metazoa; phylum Arthropoda; class Branchiopoda; order Anostraca; family Artemiidae; genus Artemia; species Artemia sinica. The sequence continues at coordinate 79,914 of JAPEVW010000296.1, read as the reverse complement.
AGAGGGAACTGAACATCCTGATTGAAGGTGCAAACCAGGGGGATAACTGAAGGGCTTGGGTTTTTAAAGGCCGATGCCATATGTTCTATTCTATTGTCAACTTGGCAGTGGTCAATTGTTTTCATAATTCATAATACAATACCTCCAAAGAGGGGACAGGGGAACTGAACCACTTGAATTAGGAAACTGATACGAGAATGCAAGACAGTTTAGTCCATTTGTTCCAGAACAAATTCTATGATAAATTTTAGAAAAATACTTATTAGGAAAGGGGGAAAGAGTAGAATTTTTCTTATTTAACATAATATCTGATAGTATCCATCAGTAAATATTTCTAATGGGGATTGGTCTCCCACTTGGCTGGTCAATATTTATAGCATTTTTTGATATTTCATCAACCTGATGATTACCACTTATACCATAGTGACTAGGAATATACTGAAGATAAGTTCTTATGCCACTTGAAGCAAGATTATCAAGTTTTTGTTTAGCTGTTATGAGCATTCTTAGTTAGAATAAATTCGTAAAACAGAGTTGTCTATTAATAAAACAATGATAAACTATGGAGCTGAATAATATTATCGGAAACTATTTCCTATGAATCCGACAGAGTTTTTCATTTGTGAAAATTCAAATTTACAAAATCTGTTGATCGTTATATATATTAGTGAAAATACATTTTGTGAAAAAATTTGGCCTCAAGTTCAGAAAGTGACTATTCTGATTTGTCAGAAAATATTTTTGACGATGACCAAGCACTAGATGGTATGCAAGATACCATTTCAGGATACCTGTTCCAGCTAGACCCCGACACTGCGCCGGCAGATCAACCGAAAGCCACCAACGAGAGGCCCGGTTGAACGCCGCTGAAGTGTCGTAATGCCACTGGCACGCCAAAGGCACACCACCGCCGACAGAGGTGACGGCGTTCGTTCGACTTTAAGTTAATTTTACGGCAATTCTTTATTGCGTCAACCGCAAATTCGGAGCTTTTCCTTCTCGTGTGGTTTAAGTATTTCAATTTTGCTGATTAGAAATCAAGCAGGGCTTGCACTATCCCCGAATTTTCGGGTATTTCCCCGAAAATCTATGCGTCACCTCGAAAAAAGTTAGGCTCCCCGAAAACCACGCAGTCACTGTGCCACCCCTAGCGATTTATCACCAGTGACTTTCCCTGCCAAATATTATTGGGAATAGCATAATTCTTCACTACTTTCTTGTTCATTAATTTTCGTCTCTTTTGTTACTTTGCAAAAAAACCAGACAGATGCAATATGCAATTGCAAATATTGCAATATACACAGTTCTTCATATGTTGACAAAAAAAAGTATCGTCTTTATGAAATGAGTTTAAATGATTTCGAATGCAGTTTCCCAATTGCTATTTCTAACATAGTTTGTAGTAAAGAATTTTATTTTCAAGTTGAATTCCAAAAAAAAAAATTGACAAAATTTAGCTATAGACGAAGCCATGTACAAGGTTTGGGAATTAAAGATTGAACTGGAAGTTACCTCAAAAATATGATTCATAAATAAATTGTAAATTATTGCCCATAGGAGGGGGGATAGGGGGCTACCATTTCAAAATGAAAATACCTTATTTTTTTTATTGAAAGCGGAACGCCAAAAAGATAATTGTTTTTTTCATTTAAAGTGGGGACAGAAGAAAATGATGTCAAATTCATTGAGAATCCATTGAAATATTTTGATATACCCAGGGCCCCTATTAGAACTTGTTCATTGTCTTTGGTATTTTGCGATTTCTCACAGGCTACTAGCCTAATTTGGCTTTTATGTGTGCTCCCTTTTAATTACATTCTTTGGATCTTATTGAATGCCACGGCGAATTTATGACTCATTTTGCAATAATTTGAGGTATACCTAAATAATTTCGACATTTTGTTGCTGTCTTTGTACCCCTTTACTCATTCCCTCATTTTTTTTTCCAAGGCACACTTAAACTTTTTAATGTTATTTTGCGTGTTTGTTTGAACCATATAGTGACCTAGTTAATCATTAAGTAACTTATTTTTCAAATGAAAGCTGAGACGGTATCCTATCAATGTGGTATCTAGAGGGGGGGGGGAGGGAAGCATTAAATTTAAATGATAATATCTCGAATTTTTTTTATTGAAAGCAGGCATCCAAAAAGTTATTTTTCTTTAATTTAAAGCAGAGAAGGCATTTTATCAAGGTGGCTTCCAGGGGGGGGGATAGGAGGGGGGTATTTAGCTATAATATTTAAATCCTAATACCTCGATTCTTTTATTGGGGTGCCAATAAGTTAATATTTTTTTTAATTTAAAGCACAGACGGTATCCAATAAAGATAGTATCCAGACTGAGGGGGAGGCATAGGGAGCTATTATATTCAAGTGATAGTAACTTGATTTTTTTTTTGAAAGCAGGGATGCCAAAAAGTTGAAAAGTTGACAAAAATTAACAACATTTTCGTGAGTTATACTTGATACAGCCCTCACATGGTTTTATTGCCGAAAAAGAAAGGGACATGTGCGTCCAACCCGTTTTTCGCTTATTGATGAAACGGGTTTAATTTGAAAAAATTCATTCATAAGTACCAGGCAGATTCACAATAAAACGAATTGGTGTAACGAAAGCGATATCGAAATCCCCACCTAACGTTGCGCTCGAGTGACAATGGCGCCCTTGGTCTACTACCCAAGTTGCATTAAAAGGCCAGGTCTTAATAAAAGCTTTCAATTTGGGAGGTTTAATGAGGAGTCTCTGTGGCAATTTAAAGCCATGGGGCCAAAACCTTGGCAATTGAAACACTGTATTGCCCGGGGGATAAACTGCCTAACTGTATACCTTGCACCCCAAACAGAGATTTTCAGAGGGAACTGAACATCCTGATTGAAGGTGCAAACCAGGGGGATAACTGAAGGGCTTGGCTTTTTAAAGGCCATTGCCATATGTTCTATTCTATTGTCAACTTGGCAGTGGTCAATTGTTTTCATAATTCATAATACAATACCTCCAAAAGGGGACAGGGGAACTGAACCACTTGAATTAGGAAACTGATACGAGAATGAAAGACAGTTTAGTCCATTTGTTCCAGAACAAATTCTATGATAAATTTTAGAAAAATACTTATTAGGAAAGGGGGAAAGAGTAGAATTTTTCTTATTTAACATAATATCTGATAGTCTCCATCAGTAAATATCTCTAATGGGGATTGGTCTCCCACTTGGCTGGTCAATATTTATAGCATTTTTTGATATTTCATCAACCTGATGATTACCACTTATACCATAGTGGCTAGGAATATACTGAAGATAAGTTCTTATGCCACTTGAAGCAAGATTATCTATAATACTAAAACAATGATAAGTGTCAATAGTTCAGCTTATACTGAGGAGCTGAACACAGCATCTCAAGGCTAGATAAAGAGTCAGAATAAACTATAATATTATTTGAATGAGCAATCAAGGGTTTATTTTCCATCAGGTGTTCTAATGCCATGATTATGGCATTTAACTCTGCAGACATTATAGATACATTATTATACAATCTCTCACCCATTGCAATTTTCAGGTGAGGAAGGAAGGCACCACTTGCTACCTTCTCGTTCATTTTGGAACCATCAACAAAGATTTGGAAATGGTTTTTATAGGTAATTGTATTAAGTTCAGCAATTTTTTTCTGGACAAATGCGCTGGGGGTTAAATCTTTAGTCGACTTTGAGAAATCAGTATTTATTATGGGGATTGACCAATTCCATGGAGGGGATTGGGGAAAATAGGTGCAATAGACTTTACGGGTACAGGGAACTTGTTCTGAATATTTGCATACTCATCTACAATGCCTCTATACATGGCTGGATTTCTTAACCAATTATGTAGAGTGTGTGAGCTATTTGATTCAATTTTTGTAAGATGTTTTATCAAGAGAAAGCTACGTCTCTCCCTTATTGTTGTTAATCCACTCTCCATTAGCAGAAACTTGGTTTTGTGGGTTTCCTAAGACCAAATATGAGACGTATTATATCGTTTTGTATTGTTTCAATTTTTGCATCTTGGTCTTTGCACATGCACCATATACGATGAGCCCATAGTCAATATGGGGTCTTGTATGTGATTTATAAAACTGGAGTAAGGTTTTCTCCTTACATCCCTAGGGTGTGGAAAGAAGTCTTTTTAGTATAATTGTTTTTCTATAGCTTTTTTTTATTGTGCTTGAAATGTGGAGGTGGAACTTAAGTTTTTGGTCAAGCTTAAGACTTAGGTAATTGATATGATTATCTTCTGGAATATTTGTTCCATTTAGATTTAGTTTTGCATTAACATGGTTTCGCTTTCGGTGAAATTGGATTATTTTTGACTTGGTAGGTGCAATGGGTAAATCTCAATGTTTAGAGAATTTTTCAAATTGGAAAAGTGACTTTTGCAGCTTTGACTGTGCAATCTCAAAGATTTTGCCAGATGACCATAGTACCAGATCATCAGCATATTGTAGATTTGTTTGGGGGAGGTTCATTTCCCAGAGATATAGGGCAAAGAGGACGCAGCTGAGGACTGCTCCTTGAGGAAGGCCTTTGGTTATTGTCTTTGGGGTGAAGAGGCTGAACCTACACAAACAATGAAACTTCGCAATTCTATGAAAGATTTTATAAAAGATACTAGCTTGGGGGTAGTCCAAGGTTTGCAAGTTTAATTAAAAGGATTTAATTAAAAGGATTTGGTGGTTCACATTGTCATATGCCCCTTCAAAATCTAGGAAAGTTGCAACTAGGACATTATTATTTGAGAATGATTCATTTATTGCATTTGTTAACAATATGAAAGCATCTGTTGAGGAATGGTGTTTCTTGAAGCCAGTTTGAGTGTGAGGGATCATATTATTTTTTTCAACAAACGAGAGGATTCGGTAACAGATCCTTTCTCTATTATTTTCCCCATCACAGGAGTAATCTCTATGGGCCTATAGGACTCAGGGTTATTTTTGGGTTTATTTTTCTTTAGGATTTGTAGGAGGGACGAACATTTCCAGATATTGGGAAGATAAATGAAGCCCAAGCATGATTATAACAATTTAGAAGTTTCAGTTTGTATGAAGGGATGAGATTTTTAATCCACGTAGGGTGTATATTGTCATAGCTGCCGTTAGTCTTGGTCCTAATATGATATATTGCATTGTTCATTTCCTGGATTGAAAATGGGCTGGTTATATACTCGGATCCTAGGCGAGGCTGGTAAATTGGGTTCATAGGAATCGGGGGTATTTTGCTACAATTATTTGATGTTAGCTTATTAACAAAAAGAGTGGCAAATAGCTTAGCCTTTTCATGATCATTATCATAATGGGTATTATGATGTATAAGCTCATACAGGAGTGGGTTGGGGGAAGTCTTTCTCCCACAGATGTGGCTTATGACTTTATGTATAATTGGCTCATGTGTTTTTCTGGAGAGATTATTTGCAAAATTATTCCAGTAGTTATATTTAGCATTTAATATAGTCCTTTTTAGATTAGATTCTGCTTGTAATTTTTTAAGATATGTAGTTGGTGATGTTTTTTTTATGAATGTTTTCCTAGCTGAATTTTTTGTTCTCCATTAATTTTGGCACTCATTCGTCCACGATGCTTTGGGAATATGTCTAGGGAAGGTTTTCCTGGGTGTTTGTCCTGGGGATAGCATGATTAGCTGTATTTATTAGTAAAGATGCCAAAACTTCAGCATGTGTGTCAGCTGTTGCGTTTGAAATTGCTGAATTTTCGGTGAAACTTTTAATTTCATCATTTAGCTTATTTTGGAACATAGGCCAATTTGCTTAAGTGTTGATATGTTTGGAGGTATGTGATAGAGTTTCAGCAGGTTCGTTTAAGGAGCAAACTATGGCAAAGTGGTCAGTACATAGACTATCAATTTTATTTCTATAAATTTTATTTAAAATATTTAAAGACACAATTTGTAGGTCAATTGTAGAGAAACTGCCACTTTTGGGGTTGAAATATAAATTCAGGTTTGGAGGGGTAGCAACAGCTAATTCATTATTATTTGAAGTCATACGCTCAATGAACTTACCAGCTTTATTTACTGGTTTATTCCCCACAAAAGGCTGTGGCTATTAAAGTCTCCACAAATAATGATATTTTTCAACATAGGCCTATTAGAATTATTTATATAGCTGAAAAAATCCATTGCATCTGTAGTTTGACATTAGCGTTATAAAAGCTTATTATGTAAGTTTTTGTATTATTCAACCAAAGACTGGTACCAATTGCATCAACCTCGTTTACAAAATCTGGAAAGTTGATGCCACAGAATTTTATATTATTTTTAACTATTAAAGCTACTCCACCTCCTTTTCTCTCTGATGATCTATCCTTTCTCAGGATAGTGTATCCCAGAGACTTAATTTGTTGATTTTGGGTTAAATGAGTTTCCTGGAGGCAAGCAATATTGATGGAATTATTATTCATAAAAGATATTAGTTCATTTAACTTATTTTCTTTAAGTAATCTTGCTTTCCACTGGAGTATTGATATGTGTTGTGTTGTTGATTTATTTTTCATATGACTCTGTACCAATGTTCAGCTTTGTTAATAATAGAGCAAGATCTTTTTTTGCTTGAATGTGCATATGATTAGGGATGTAGATTTTTGCCAATTCAGCAATGATTTTTGTTTTCTGTTGTTGTTGTATATTCATGGCCTGAACTGCATTGCAGTTTAGAATGAATAAGCATATATTTGGGTTTTACATGTTTGGTTGTGCATCCAGTTTGTCAGTTAAGGGATTAATTCCTGGTAGTGTTTCTGGTTTGTTTCTTGTTGGGAGGGGGTGCCAGGCCGACCTCATCTCACTAGGCAAGGAGGCTTGTTGGCTTGGTCATTCTTTCTGAAAGAGATGTGAGCTAGGGGGCTTAAGGGATGGTGTTTTGTAAAGGGTACTTGATGCATTTAGAGCGTTTGACTTGGGAGTTTTATTTGATTTCAATGTAGGTTTTATTTGGTGTGATTGGGCAGCATTTGCTTCCATAGCTGCAAAAGGGTATGGAATGGCCTTCTCTGTTGCTAATTGGAGTGTTAGTGCTCTTTTCTTATATGGAGGGCATTGTGATTTATTGGTGGATTCACGTGGGGCTTTACAATTGATGAATGTAGGCTGAGTGTTGTTGCAAGTTGTCAACTCTCTAGGATGGGATCCTTCATAATTACTACAGGCTAGGAGAATTTCATTGCAATTATTTGTTGTATGTCCCAGTTTCAGACACTTTTGACACTGGATAGGCTTTGGCTTGTATTCCTTGTGCAGTTTGATTTGCCCAAATAGGAATAACTTTTCTGGGATATTATTTTCTTCCTTCAGTGTAAATAAGAAAGATTTACTTGTTTTTAATCCATCAGAGTTGGGTTTACCCAGTTGAATGACATCTTCTACAGGGATTGTTACCAGCCCTATCTGAGAGCCCTTCTTTTAACTCCGGAATTGGTATTTCCAGGGGAACATTATTTACTACTGTTTTTGTTGGGGATTGTTTTGGTTTCCATTTAGATGAATTAATTGGGGTATTCAGAAGAGATTTTAGATTAAGTATTATATCTGCTGATTTCTGATCTTGGACAGCTATTAACAAGGATCCATCACGGTAAATGTTAAGAGAAAATATTGATTTTAATATTTTGAAAATTGCAACCCTTAATGTAGTAATCTTTGTTATTTCGAAAGGGGTATTAGGAGAAATTTTGAGGTAAATTCCTAAGTTTTGGGAAAGAGAAACATGGACAGGGGGAGGGGAAATACTTTTGTTCGGGGACATCTTTTTTCCTTTTTTGGAGCTCCTAGAAAGGATCTCTTGAAAGCCATTATCATCTATGGTAACATTAGCTCCAACACTGATCATTGTCCTATTCTGAGAATTTGAGCTTTCATGTGAGCTTTGTGATAGAGAGCTTGACCAGCCAAGATGGGGCGAAAATGGATCAATTTCATTAGTATTTAGGGCGGGATCCGGAGGGATTTTTTTAGAGGGAGTTCTTTGCATTGCCTATTGGAATAAGCTTTAATCTAAGCAGGAAAGGATAATACTATGATACAAGACCGTGTGCACTTTACTGTTGGGAAAACTTCACCATCCACAAAATAACACCGCAGTATGGCCCTGAGGAGGATTTTCAGCACGATTGGTTCGGTACAACTACTGTTAAATCGAGACAATAATTCACAAGATTTTTTTTTTAATTTCTTAAAGTGTTGCTCTTGTGTGTGTTGTGTGTTTATTACAGTCAGTTTTTAATTTCTTATTCTGTTTCTTCCACCATTAAAATATTTGTTTTAGCACAAAAGCTCCCAGAATCCAGAAATCTGGAAGCTCAAATGTCCCTTTTGTTTTGGGAATGGTCCAATATACTTCGGTCTAGCTTCACGTTCCAGATCACATGTGAAGAAAACGTAGACACAGAATCTGGAAGCCGAGAATCTGGAAATTCTGGGTTTTGATGCCCCAGCTTTATTTTTTTTTTCTATTGGATTTTCTGACTCCGTTACATCCCAAAAATGCCCATTATTTAGGCCTATATCTTTTTGTTCAGCCCTAGGCTTCGTTCCAGGTCTGCCAAAAAGCTAATAAAAAGTAACTACTGCTGCGTTTTAGTTAAACCAATTGGAAGGAACTGTTGAATAAAATATACCATAAGTTTTTAAAAATATCTAGAAAGATTAATTATTATAGCGTAATTATTATAATTTGTCTGAAAAAGGCTTAAGAAAAACGAACATCGAATTAGTATAATACTTACTTTTAAGTTTTACTGCTAAAAAGTAGCCATAGGTAATTTTATACACATTTTGGCAGATTTAGAAGGAACCCCTGCATAACCAGGAGCTAAAAAGCAGAGCTGTCAAGTTTGGTTTTATTTGATAAAAGATCGGGATTTTCTTAGACAAATCAGTTGATGAGAAATTAAAATTTCAAGATAAGACTTCAGAGCCCTGCATCATCAAGGTACATTAGCAAAGAGTCAATATCTTACTCTTCAACATGTTTTATTTCGTCAAGTCCTCGTTCTTCTTTTTTTTTTTGAGGATTCCTGGAAACACAAATACCGTGGTCACAAATCTCCTCCCTAATAAAAATCAAGGAGTCAATTTTTCTAACTCTAAGGCGGTTTCAAGACTTTGTTTTGACAGTTAAGACTGCGCTAAAAATGTTTTCAACACAAATGGATGAGTGTGGAAGGGACATGATAGAGAACAGGAAGGTGCAAAGCTCTGAATATCTCGCAGAGACAAGACCATTTTGAAACTCATTGAGTTTTCCCCAAAAAAGGTTTGGACTCTTAAAGTACTGAGTTGGCAAATGGTTAAACTCAGCAGGGATTGATCACCACTGAGAGTTTAACTCCTCTAGAGATTTTTGATCGACTAGGCTCCGCATCATAACTAGTACTGGTAACAAGCCTTCTTTGCCGGAGGCAGCTGCAACTGGGTCAATGACTTTCATTTTCGGCAAAATCTTAAGGTTGAGTTGCAGTAGAAGCAAGCATTAAACTTCTTTTTTACCTTCACGTTAAGGCTCAGGCAATCAATTTCAAAGGCACGGACTGTTTGGAAAAGAATATTTTTTTCTATCACTTCAGCTTCCACGTTTGCTCCAACATAGATTATTTCCAGAGGCAAAAAGTGTGCAGGCTTGAAAAGGCCATACGTGCATAACAGATTTTTTTCGACTACCTATTGACGTAGGAAATTCCTTACGATGTTCTCAAATAATGTGGAGAAATTTTCGCAAATGCAATGAAGCCTAATGGTTCGTTTACACATTGCGGAAATCAAATTAAACCCGTTTCATCAATAAGCGAAAAACGGGTTGGACGCACATGTCCCTTTCTTTTTCGGAAATAAAACCATGTAAGGGCTGTATTAAGTATAACTCACGAAAATGTTGTTAATGTTTTTCAACTTTTCAACTTTTTGGCATCCCTGCTTTCAAAAAAAAATCAAGTTGCTATCACTTGAATATAATAGCTCCCTATGCCTCCCCCTCAGTCTGGATACTATCTTTATTGGATACCATCTGTGCTTTAAATTAAAAAAAATATTAACTTATTGGCACCCCTACTTTCAAAAAGAATCGAGGTATTAGGATTTAAATATTATAGCTAAAAACCCCCACCCTCCTATCCCCCCCCCCTGGACGCCACCTTGATAAAATGCCTTCTCTGCTTTAAATTAAAAAAAATAACTTTTTGGATGCCTGCTTTCAATAAAAAAAATTCAAGATATTATCATTTAAATTTAATGCTTCCCTCCCCCCCCCCCTCTAGATACCACATTGATAGGATACCGTCTCAGCTTTCATTTGAAAAATAAGTTACTTAATGATTAACTAGGTCACTATATGGTTCAAACAAACACGCAAAATAACGTTAGCCGGGATTGATCACCACTGAGAGTTTAACTCCTCTAGAGATTTTTGATCGACTAGGCTCCGCATCATAACTAGTACTGGTAACAAGCCTTCTTTGCCGGAGGCAGCTGCAACTGGGTCAATGACTTTCATTTTCGGCAAAATCTTAAGGTTGAATAGCAGTAGAAGCAAGCATTAAACTTCTTTTTTACCTTCACGTTAAAGCTCAGGCAATCAATTTCAAAGGCACGGACTGTTTGGAAAAGAATATTTTTTTCTATCACTTCAGCTTCCACGTTTGCTCCAACATAGATTATTTCCAGAGGCAAAAAGTGTGCAGGCTTGAACAGGCCATACGTGCATAACAGATTTTTTTCGACTACCTATTGACGTAGGAAATTCCTTACGATGTTCTTAAATAATGTGGAGAAATTTTCGCAAATGCAATGAAGCCTAATGGTTCGTTTACACATTGCGGAAATCCATGGGAAAATCTGTCCGTTTCTGTTCGAGCTATGGCTAAAATAACGCTGCGTTTTAAGGCAAAGATTTCAAATTATTGCAATAGCATGACCTATGTTCTTACCCTCTTCTGAAAGCTGTTGAGTAATAGAGAGCCAAATGACACCATTTTTCATAGTTTTCTTATAGCCTGGGTGCACAAGATCATAGAAGCTGGGGTAGCCTTGAACCAATGTTATAAGATCGTGTAGTTTTTGATAATCCATACTCGTGATTTTATTCATTTAAAAATCTTGCCAAGATTCCGTCCTGATTTGACCAAAACGTTGCGGAAAGCTAGAGATTTTTTCTAGCACGAAAACGGACGGAATTTCCGCACGGATAGCTAAATCCGCATGAATTTCCGCAAAGTGTAAACGGACCATAACCCCCTCCACTCTAAATCAAACATTAAACTTGTTGTCTTGTGCCATATAGAGGAGGCTCTAGACGCGCATGGAGTGAGTCTCTGGCAGACACAGCAGACAACAAAAACAAGTGGATTGTCAACTTTCACCAGAGACCTCAACCCGTGTATCCCTCCCATATTCACTGAGACATCATCCCATCTAGACCCTGCGCAATTCTCTTTTCAATCTATCTATTCAATCTCTTTCCTTATTTGAGTTGTTGCTGCTGGCACCTCTGCAAGTCTTTAAGTACCAAGGACACCAAAATGAAAACATATTTAGCCCTCTTAATCTATTCTAGGTCTATTCATACCTGAAAATTCGGGTTTCCTCCGAGTTTTTGTTTAGCTGCTATGAGCATTTTTAGTTAGAATAAATTCGTAAAACAGTGTTGTCAATTAATAAAACAATGATAAACTATGGAGCTGAATATTATTATCGGAAACTATTTCCTATGAATCCGACAGTGTTTTTCATTTGTGAAAATTCAAATTTACAAAATCTGTTGATCGTTATATATATTAGTACAAATACATTTTGTGAAAAAATTTGGCCTCAAGTTCAGAAAGTGACTATTCTGATGTGTCAGAAAATATTTTTGACGATGACCAAGCACTAGATGGTATGCAAGATACCATTTCAGGATACTTGTTCCAGCTAGACCCCGACACCGTGCCGGCAGATCAACCGAAAGCTACCAACGAGAGGCCCGGTTGAATGCCGCTGAAGTGTCGTAAAGCCGCTGGCACGCCAAAGGCACACCACCGCCGACAGAGGTGACGGCGTTCGTTTGACTTTAAGTTAATTTTATGGCAATTCTTTATTTCGTCAACCACAAATTCGGAGCTTTTCCTTCTCGTGTGGTTTAAGTATTTCAATTTTGCTGATTAGAAATCAAGCAGGGCTTGCACTATCCCTGAATTTTCGGGTATTTCCCCGAAAATCTATGCGTCACCTCGAAAAAAAGTTAGATTCCCCGAAAACCACGCAATCACTGTGCCACCCCTAGCGATTTATCACAAGTGACTTTCCCTGCCAAATATTATTGGGAATACCATAATTCTTCACTACTCTCTTGTTCATTAATTTTCGTCTCTTTTGTTACTTTGCAAAAAAAAACAGACAGATGCAATATGCAATTGCAAATATTGCAATATACACAGTTCTTCATATGTTGACAAAAAACAGGATTGAATTTATGAAATGAGTTTAAATCATTTCGAATGCAGTTTCCCAATCGCTATTTCTTACATAGTTTGTAGTAAAGAATTTTATTTTCAAGTTGAATTCCAAAAAAAAATTTTTGACAAAATTTAGCTAAAGACGAAGCTATGTACAAGGTTTGGGAATTAAAGATTGAACTGGAAGTTACCTCAAAAATATGATTCATAAATAAATTGTAAATTATTGCCTATAGGAGCAGGATAGGGGGCTACCATTTCAAAATGATAATACCTCATTTTTTTTATTGAAAGCGGGACGCCAAAAAAGATAATTATTTTTTTCATTTAAAGTGGAGACAGAAGAAAATGATGTCAAATTCCTTGAGAAACCATTGAAATATTTTGATATACCCAGGGCCCCTATTAGAACTTGTTCATTGTCTTTGGTATTTTGCGATTTCTCATAGGCTACTAGCCTAATTTTGCTTTTATGTGTGCTCCCTTTTAATTAGATTCTTTGGATCTTATTGAATGCCACGGCGAATTTATGACTCATTTTCCAATAATTTGAGGTATATCTGAATAATTTCGACATTTTTGTTGTTGTCTTTGTACCCCCTTACTCATTCCCTCATTTTTTTTCAAGGCACACTTAAGCTTTTTAACGTTATTTTGCGTGTTTGTTTGAACCATATAGTGACCTAGTTAATCATTAAGTAACTTATTTTTCAAATGAAAGCTGAGACGGTATCCTATCAATGTGGTATCTAAAGGGGGGGGGGGAGGGAAGCATTAAATTTAAATGATAATATCTTGAATTTTTTTATTGAAAGCAGGCATCCAAAAGTTATTTTTTTTTTAATTTAAAGCAGAGAAGGCATTTTATCAAGGTGGCGTCCAGGGGGGGGGGATAGAAGGGGGGGGGGGTGTTTAGCTATAATATTTAAATCCTAATACCTCGATTCTTTTTGAAAGTAGGGGTGCCAATAAGTTAATATTTTTTTAATTTAAAGCACAGACGGTATCCAATAAAGATAGTATCCAGACTGAGGGGGAGGCATAGGGAGCTATTATATTCAAGTGATAGTAACTTGATTTTTTTTTGAAAGCAGGGATGCCAAAAAGTTGAAAAGTTGAAAAAAATTAACAACATTTTCGTGAGTTATATTAATACAGCCCTTACATGGTTTTATTTCCGAAAAAGAAAGGGACATGTGCGTCCAACCCGTTTTTCGCTTATTGATGAAACGAGTTTAATTTGATAACATTCATTCATAAGTACCAGGCAGATTCACACTAAAACGAATTGGTGTAACGAAAGCGATATGGACATCCCTACCTAACGTTGCGCTCGAGTGACAATGGCGCCCTTGGTCCAGTACCCAAGTTGCATTAAAAGGCCAGGTCTTAATAAAAGCTTTCAATTTGGGAGGTTTAAGGAGGAGTCTTTGACAGTCTTATGACCTCAGGGTACTAGATGTTGTGACGTTCTTACGTATATACGGTGCTTTAAACAATTTGATCACCCCACAAATGATTACCAAAAATATCCCCAAATATAACAAATGTAATATTTGGAATATTATAACAGTTTTTTTAAAAGCTTTGAAGAAAAGCAAAAAAGGCTAAATACCCCTTACTACGCTTGAGAGCTATTTTAAAAAGAAACTCTTTGGAGATTTCCGTCGAAATGACCATAGCAGAAGCTTTGAGCCGGGGTGGGAATCAAAGACGAGTCTTTGAGTATTTTGACCACAGGTGACTTATTGTTGCAACTTTCTTAAATTTGGTAATTTTTGTTAGCATTTGGAAATCAAAGTTTAACTCAATAACTAATACTAAGTATATTATAATTTTGCTTGGATTAAAAGTGACGAACTAGGATGAAAATCTCAACATCTTCCTGGAGCTACTTCAGTCTGCATATTATTTCATTTAGTTACATTTAAAAAGGATGAGCTTTTCATTTTTTTCACCAGAAAATAGCTGGCACTTAATTTTTCTTCATACCAAATAAACCATTTAGTGTTTTTTGTTTCATTGTAATTGAATTGTTCTCATGTGAAGTGTTCATCATGTGTTTTTAAATTTGATAAATTTACTCCTTTTTGATGCAGTTTATAATTTGACTGATATTAGATATTTATCAATTTATAATTTGGAATGAATCCCCAAAAGAAAAAACGAATCATATCCCGAAGAACAGCCAAAAGCAATAAAAAAGCAGCAGTTCAGCCTTAGCCTACATGACATATATTTTATAAAAAAGCCAACACAAAACTTAAAATGCATTTTTTTAAAATTGTTATTAAAAACCAGTTTTTAATACAATATGCCTTTTTAAGAATCCAAAAGAGCAAAAAAAAAATAAAATAATCAATATCAAAGTCGCCCATTTCAACTGTTTCAAAGGTGATAGGCAAAGGGCATTATGAAAAAATTAAGCTTCTAAGTTCAAAGCTATATGCAAAGTTTTTATCCAGATAACTGACAAATTTTGTGATACGCTAATTGAAGTTTTGTATGCAGTAATGCTCCATGGAAAAAACTACTAATTTTGATAATTATTTATGTTTAGAATACATAGCTAATAGATACTTCAATTACTCGTATTATGCAAGGGTTCTGAAACGCCACAGGCATTTCGTTTCTTCCAAATTTCTACTTTTCTTGGTGAATAACCACCAGTTTCCAGTCAGCAACTTGCGAATTTTTGAACTCATGAATAGGCTCGAATCTGTTGTAAATTTATGCTGTGATTTGAGAAAGACTGATGAAAACATTAATGTTTGCAGTCACCATTGATCGCGGCAGCGGCGCGCCACCGACCTCTTACCGGCGGCTTGCCGCCAACATCTTACCGGCGGCGTGGCATGTTGTTTTTGACGCCGCCGCCACCGGTTTTCCTTCATCGGTGCGGCGCTTACGTCTAGTTCTAGCCTCTTGTGACACCCAATGTAGCTTCTCTTGTTGTCCAAGATCATGTGACCGTTTTCATGAGGACGTGAGTTGAACTCGAGTTCAACTCAAATCCTCGTGAAAACAACGAAATATGGATAAGATCCATCTTTTGTTCAACTAGAGATGGATTTTATAATCCAGCTAAACGTGTAGCAAAAAACATAAATCCATCTCAGCTATACCTTAACTCATATAGAAAATTTCAAGCAAAACTATTTGGTTTGGAACACTCAATTTTAATTATTTTTATCAGAGGTCAGGCAACATAAGGTTTAATTTTTCGTTTTTAAAACATAATTTAGTGCCATTTAAGAGTTAGGGCTCCTATGAAAGAAACATACTAATAAAAGCAATAGCCTCTCATTAGATTCTTTATTTTATCCTCCTTTTCAATATAAGAGTTATTACACTAGAACTGCACATTCCTCCTTGATGGTTCAGGGGGGGGGGGATACACTATCATTTAATATTTTGGCATTCTGATAATTGTTTTGGTGAAGTTGTACATGATAGATTTTCCTGTTTTTTTATTAGTTTAAATCTATAAATTTTTTTGGTAGCCTATTGGAATCCTTGATCTCTGGTTAAATTATTTGGGTAAGACTTGACTAATTTTTTATTTAGGCTGAAGTTATCTAATGAAAAAATTCTTCCTTATAGGCTTCACTATCTTTAGCTAAACAAAGTCTTGAGCCTCATTATCCTCAGTAATTCCTAATTTAGATTATTTTATTAGGCTTCACATAGAAACACTATAGTAACAAATAAATAGCATTTGTCTGACTTGAAAAATAAATTTTTTGTCTATAGGCTTTTTATGAATAGCCTATATTTTGATAATACCATTATAGTTTCATATGACACCAGAAAATGGCACTTCTGATGCCTTTTCCAGACTGAAAAGATGGGAAGCAATAAAAGAGCACCTTCATAGGGTAAGACACCCAGTAGTCAGACACTTTAATCACTTTGAAAACTTTTTGACATTTAAACTACTCTGTATTATACCACCTAGAAACTTAATTTTTTTACAGTTTAAAATCCTCTTTCTTTTGTGAACAAGTAGGTTACTAATTCAAATAGTTTTGCTTGTGCAGCACCTCCTATTTTAGAATTTACTAACAAGTGACAATTCTGCCTAAAGTCGGACATACAAACAGCTCACTGTAAATAGTTATGACGCAATATTGCCTATTTCCAACCAGCAATCTCCCTATTCATGGCCACCTGCAATGAAACTGGTTTTCCCAGTTTTGCTTTCTATATGCTGTAATCTCGGCCAAGCTAATTTCAAAACAGCTGCAGTTTGTAAATCACCATTTTGCAAATGAAATATTAATTTTTAAAGGTTTATTACAAATTTGTATAACAAATTTGATTTTCAGAGAAGATAATAATTCAGATTGGAATTATTGAGAAAAGTGATTATCCTTGTTATTCAATGTGGGCATGTGCAGATCAAGGATTTTTTAGGGGGGAGTGGGGGGGGGGAAGCGAAATAGGTAGATCCAATAAAAAAAAAAATTAAGGGGCGCAAAATAGGTTGATCTGATAAATTTGCATCAGGAGTAAGTTTAATTCATGCAAACTTGAGTTAATTAAGTAAATTACGCTCTTTAATGCTCTTTTTTATGCTCTTTAAGAATATAGCAATCATTTTTGTTGGAAATGAATTTTAGCCCCCACCCCTATATATACCAATTCAGGTATATATTTGCACATTAAGGGGGTGGGGGTAGTTTTATTTCTGTGTAAATGAGAGGTAAGTTTCAACTCCCCCCCCACCCCCTAATATGCAAATATATACCCTGAATTTGTATCTATAGGGGTGGGGGCTAAAATTCATTTCCAACAAAAATGGGTAAATATATACCAAATCATATTATTGAGTTAGGAATAAAGTGAATACACCATTTGACACCTTTTTTTATGCTGATTACAAATATAAGAATCATTTCTATCAGAAATGAATTTCAGCCCCCCCCCCCCTATATATGCCAATTCAGGGTATACATTTCTACATAAGGGGGGGGGGTAAATTTTGTTTCTGATGTAAATCGGAGGTAAGTTTAAGATAAATATTCAGATTGAAATTATTGAGAAAAGTGATTTTCCTTGTTATTCAATCAGGACAGGTGCAGATCAAGGATTTTGTTTTTTTTTTTGGGGGGGGGGGAAATAGGTGGATCCAATAAAAAATTAAGGGGGTGCAAAATAGGTTGATCCAATAAACTTGCATCAGGAGTAAGTTTAATTAATGCAAACTTGAGTAAATTAAGTAAATTACACTACTTTAGGCTAAACTAGGGGGGCATGCACCCCTTCTCCCCCTCCCTGCTGGATCTGCCACTGAATGAGGGGAACTGGTATTCCCCTGTACAATGTTTTCAACTATGCAAGATTCCAATGGTACACTTTTCATATTGATCTGACACTATTTTTGATGTGTTTTAGGCTTTTTTAGAAATCACCTTAAACTTCTTTTTGGAATAACCTTTTACTTTTAAAACAAACCAAAATAATAGTTACCATTCCTGAATCAATGTCCCATGGCAACTTTTTCTTAATAGTAATTTTTTTTTCAAAATGTTATCCTTTGAAACGAGAAGGGATTTCTTAATTGCTTTTGACAGCTGTTTTCATTTGAGAAGTCGCATATTGATTCCTTTTTTTCTTTATTTTTGCCATTTAGAAAAATTGATGTGAGACTTGTCACATGTATTGAAGTGACATTATTGACCAATATTGATGGGGCATGTGCGCTTAATTTTGATTGAATTCTGATAATAAAAATGAATTTAAGCTAAATTAAGACATCAGGACGAAGGATTACAGAGTATTCTTTTCTATAAGGGGCTATATTTCAGTCACGTATATACAAGATTGAAAATGAAGAAATAATAAAAGGCGCCTTTTCTCGGTAGAAAGCTCAATATTTGTCTTGCAGAATGCCAAAGCAAAAAAAAAAAAAACAAAGCAAAACAAGCATATTTTGGGTGATAATAATTCAGATTGGAATTATTGAGAAAAGTGAATATCCTGTTATTGAATGTGGGCATGTGTGGATCAAGGATTTTTTTTGGGGGAGTGGGGGGGGGAATAGGTGGATCCAATAAAAAAAAATTATGGGGCTCAAAATAGGTTGATCTGATAAATTTGCATCAGGAGTAAGTTTTATTAACCCAAACTTGAGTTAATTAAGTAAATTATGCTCTTTTATGCTCTTTAAGAATATAGTAATCATTTTTGTTGGAAATGAATTTTAGCCCCCACCCCTATATATACCAATTCAGGGTATATATTTGCACATTAGGGGGGTGGGGTTAATTTTATTTCTGATGTAAATGAAAGGTATGTTTCAACCCCCCCCCCCCCCACCCCCCTAATGTGCAAATATATACCCTGAATTGGTATATTATACAGGGGTGGGGGCTAAAATTCATTTCCAACAAAAATGGGTAAATATATACCAAATCATATTATTGAGTTAGGAATAAACTGAATACACCATTCAATGCCTTTTTTTATACTGATTACAAATATAATAATCATTTCTATCGGAAATGAATTTCAGCCCCCCCCCTATATATGCCAATTCAGGGTATATATTTCTACATAAGGGGGGGGGCAAATTTTTTTTCTGATGTAAATCGGAGGTAAGTTCAAGATATATATTCAGATTGGAATTATTGAGAAAAGTGATTTTCCTTGTTATTCAATAAGGACAGGTGTGGATCAAGGATTTTGTTTTTTTTTTTTGGGGGGGGGGGCAAAATTGGTGGAGCCAATAAAAAAATTTAGGGGTCACAAAATAGGTTGATCCAATAAACTTGCGTCAGGAGTAAGTTTAATTAACGCAAACTTGAGGTAATTAGGCTAAACTAGGGGGGTGTGCACCCCTTCTCCCCTCCCCGCTGGATCTGCCACTGAATGAGGGGAACTGGTATTCCCCTGTACAATGTTTTCAACTATGCAATATTCCAATGGTACACTTTTCATATTGATCTGACACTATTTTTGATGTGTTTTAGGCTTTTTTTAGAAATCACCATAAAACTTCTTCTTGGAATAAGCTAACATCAGTGAGCTGTAAGATCTTAGAAGAAAGATGAGTTAAAAAAACAATAATCTTTGCAGAAAGATGTAAGATCTTAGATGTAAGATCTTAGTAAGTATATCTAGTGTATTATCATTTCTTTTCATCATTTATTATTATTATTATTATTTCTTTTTTATTTTTAGGGTGCCTGTTTTCGAGTATAACTCACTGTGTAGGCACCCTCTGTAAATATTTTGTTTTCCATTGATTCATATTGTAAAAGTGTTATTTTGTCTTGTAGTGATTTATTGAGAAATTAAATGAACTTGAACTTGAACTTAGTGCTAAAAAAACAGGTCTACAGATAAAACATTGCAAAGCTGTGGTTTCTCATGGAGTTACAATATTTAAACAATTGTTTTTTGGTGTTTAAGGGGGGGGGGGAAGGTACCTAGGTTAGGCTATGTATTTAACCTAAGTTTTTCATTGTTTTAAAAAATAAAGTTGTGTGACAGATTCAAACTTTAGCATAAAGAGCCAGGCATTTAGGAGGAGACAGCCCCTTTCATATACAGAATCATTTCTGTTCATTTTCAGTTTTAATGTTGCTCCTTACTTTCAGTTAATTTTTTTTTATTTAATTTCTGAACATTTTTGAATTAATGCAGCTTATATTTTGGCTCACCGTACATGAATAATTAAAACGAAATTTGCATATTAATTTTACTTTTTTGCTAAATGGCTTTCTCGAAATTTTGTTCTGATGTAACTTAAGAATTAACTTACGTAATGAACTTCTATATTCGTTTGTTTTATTACGTATATTAGGGAGTTTGCCCCCTAGTTGATACCTTGCTCTTTACGCTACAATTCGAGTTTTGTTTGAATCACAAACCCCTGAATCACAAAAGCCGGTTAATTAGAATAGATAGCTCTTTTGAAACTACTGAAAAAAGACTAGTGAAAAGGGCGAGGCATTGTCTAGGGGGTTTGTTTTAAGTTTAAATGTTGTTCCTTACTTTAAGTTGAAAATACTATTTTTTTTATTTAATTTCTGATCGTTTTTTAAATAATGCTGGTAAATCCAGCGCTTTCTTCATAGAAATGTCCCTTCCCCTAAGGAAACATCCTCCATGGAAGAATCCTCCCCCGTAACCCTTTCCTCCCCCCTCCATCAGAAAAGAATCCCTCCTGAAACGTCTTTATACTTCCCATTAACCAATATTATATGTAAACAATGGGCAAAGTTCATAACTTTCAGCCCTTCCCTCGAGAACTGAGGGGTATTAAGTCATCATCAAATACATATTTATTAGATTTTTGACTATGCTGAACAAAATGACTATCTCAAAATTTTGATTGGGTTAATTTGGGAAAAAAATTAGCATGGGAGGGGGCCAAGTTGCCCTCCAATTTTTATGGTCCCTTAAAAAGGGCATTAGAACTTTTAATTTCCATTCAAATGAGTCCTCTTACGATATTCTAGGACTACTGGATTGGTACAATCACCCCTGGGGAAATAAAAAAAAAAAAAAATAAACACACATCTGTGATCTTTCTTCTGACCAAAAATACATAATTCCACATTTTTGCAGATAGGAGCTTAAAACTTCCGCAACAGGTTTTTCTGATACGCTGAATCCGATGGTGTGATTTTCATTACAGTTCTATGACTTTTTGGGGGTGTTTCCCCCTTTTTCGAATATAAGGCAAATTTTCTCAGGCACGTAATTTTTGATGGGTGGGACTAAACTTGATGAAAGTTATATATTTGAATTCAGCATAAAAATCTGATTCTATTGATGTATCTATGGGTATCAAAATTCTGGTTTTTAGAGTTTCGGTTACTATTGAGCAGGGTTGCTCCTTACTTACAGTTCATTGCCACGAACTGTTTGAAAAAACCTTAAATTTTAACAAATGGTAACTTACAATAACATACAGATTACTGATACAGGTGTATCAGTAATCAGTACCAGTAATCCCCCCCCCCCCTATTTGCCGATTATAGGCGAACCTCAACTTTTCCCCTTAATTTATTACTATTTTATTCATGATGAAATTAGGCCATAAGAAATGTTTACTGTTGCTATCTGACTAAAATGGCTTGTTTCACCGATGGTTTTAAAATTTGGTCAACTGTCATTTATCGTTCGAGTACTTCAAACACTTTTAACTAAGATGATAAAATTGTTTTCACTTGCATATGAGTATATGAGGGGGTTCGCCCCCTAGTCAATACCTCGCCCTTTTCACTAGAGTCTTTTTTTAGTAGTTTCAAAAGAGCTATCTATTCTAATTAACCGGCTTTTGTGATTCAGGGGTTTGTGATTCGAACAAAACTCGAATTGTAGCGTAAAGAGCAAGGTATCGACTAGGGGGCAAACTCCCTAATATACGTAATGAAACATACGAATATAGAAGTTCGTTACGTAAGTTAATTCGTAAGTTACGTCAGAACAAAATTTCGAGAAAGCCATTTAGCCAAAAAAGTAAAATTAATATGAAAATTTCGTTTTAATTATTCATGTACGGTGAGTCAAAATCTAAGCTGCATTAATTCAAAAACGTTCAGAAATTAAATAAAAAAAATTAACTGAAAGTAAGGAGCAACATTAAAACTTAAAACGAACAGAAATTATTCTGTATATGAAAGGGGCTGTCTCCTCCTTAATGCCTCGCTCTTTATGCTTAAGTTTGAATCTGTTACACAACTTTATTTTTTAAAACAATAAAAAACTTAGGTTAAATACATAACCTAACCTAGGTACCTTCCCCCCCTTAAACACCAAAAAACAATCGTTTAAATATTGTAACTCCATGAGAAACCACAGCTTTGCAATGTTTTATCTGTAGCGGTCTCTTGCAAATAGCCTATTTGACAGGTTTTTCGTTACTGGTTTCCTTGTACAATAGCAGATTTTTTTCCTTGGACAAGGCTGTACCCAGGGGGGGGATTTGAACACCCCGCCCCTCCCAAAAACGAAATGTTTGTCTGACTTGTAAAAATGTAACAAAAATGTAGGTAAACAAATTTTGGTGTTTACGCATCATACAGGTAACTATACAGGGCTTCCACTCTCGAAAATTCAAATTCGGGGACAAATCTTAAAAATTCGGGGAGTTTTCGGGGACAAGTCTTCAAGATTCGGGGATTTTTCGGGAAAATACAAAATGGAATTTCGTTGCGAAAATTTGGGAGCCAAAATTGGTTTTAGCTTTGCTTTCAGGCTCAAGTAGGGCTTGTATCTGCGTAGTAAATCAAGCCTTTTACAAAATAGGTTTTAGATCCAGATCCACAGCCCGGGATTGGAACCCATAGCTGAAAACACTTATTGCTGATATTGCAGCAAAAACTTCAAAATTGTTTTAAAAAAAAAAGTTTTAGTTTTTTTTTGTTTAACCCATCTCCCTCCAGAAAAAAACAGAAATTCCATCCTTTATGGAAGTTTCCCCACAAATAACCAGCCCCCTAGTACAAATTTGCTCCCACAGAAAATTTCCCATTACTCGGTTATTAAAAGCAAGTTCCCCGCTATTAAAATGATATTTTTTGTCATTAAAATGACAACAACAATTCCGTTGAGCCGAAATATATAGCCCAAATTTGTTTACAAATTATTTCATATTCATCCTATTTTATTTCATTTCATTAGCATGGACCAAACTTGATTTCTTTAGCAGTGCCCACATAATGCACCAGTACCAATGTTTCTACAAGTTGACAAGACTATGCCCCTCTCCATAGAATCCTCAAAATCTTTAATAGGCTAATGCTTTCAAAGATGGCCATTTGTTGCAGTACAAACTTCTGAAAGTGGGTTATGCAAATCCTTTGAAACCAGAAGGGATTTCTTAATTGCTTTTGACAGCTGTTTTCGTTTGAGAAGTCGCATATTGATTCCTTTTTTTCTTTATTTTTGCCGTTTAGAAAAATTGATGCGAGACTTGTCATGTATTGAAGTGACATGTTTGACCAATATTGATGGGGCATGTGCACTTAATTTTGATTGAATTCCGATAATAAAAATGAATTTAAGCTAAATTAAGACATAAGGACGAAGGATTACGGAGTATTCTTTTCTATAAGTGGCTATATTTCAGTCACGTATATACAAGATTGAAAGCAAAGAAATAATAAAAGGCGCCTTTTCACGGTAGAAAGTTCAATATTTGTCTTGAAGAATGCCAAAGCAAAAAAAACAAAGCAAAACAAGCATATTTTGGGTGTAGCTGCTGACGAGGAGGGGGATTAACGAATTTTTTATTGTTTAACAAAAATAAGAGTTGTGAGAAAGTCAAACTTTAGCGTAAAGAACGAGGCGTTGAGGAGGGGACAGCCCCTTTCATATACGGAATAATTTCTGTTTAAGTTTTAACGTTGTTCCTTACTTTCAGTTAAAAAACTTGTTTTTTTATTTAATTTTTGAACGTTTTTGAATTGATGCAGGTTTTGATTTTGTGTCACCGTACATGAATAATTAAAACAAAATTTGCATATTAATTTTACTTTTATTTGGTTAAATGGCTTTCTCGAAACTTATTTAATTTTATTTACGAACGTTTTTATTAGTAATAAAGATACGTAACTTACGAATTAACTTACTTAACGAACTTCTACATTCATATATTTTTAATATGTATATTAGGGGGCTCGCCTACTAGTCAATACCTCGCTCTTTAAGCTAAAGTTCGAATTTTGTTCCAGTTCTTTAAAAATGACCCCTTAATCACAAAGGCCGTTATTTAGAATAAATAGCTCTTATGAAAGTACTAAAAAATCTTTGGCTTAAAGAGTGAGGTACTGACTAGGGGATGAACCCCCTCCCCCTCGGGACCCACCACTGTCATGGTTGCAGAGGTAGGTGTAACCTAGTAAGAACAAACAACAGCCCATAGTAACCAAAAGTTAAAAACATTTTGAAAAAAAAATTACTATTAAGAAAAAGTTGCCATGGGACATTGATTCAGGAATGGTAACTATTATTTTGGTTCCTTTTAAAAGTAAAAGTTTATTCAAAAAAAAAGTTTATGGTGATTTCTAAAAAAAGCCTAAAACACATCAAAAATAGTGTCAGATCAATATGAAAAGTGTACCATTGGAATCTTGCATAGTTGAAAACATTGTACAGGGGATACCAGTTCCCCTCATTCAGTGGCAGATCCAGCGGGAAGGGGGCGAAGGGGCGCACGCCCCCCTAGTGTAGCCTAAAGTAGTGTAATTTACTTAATTTACTCAAGTTTGCGTTAATTAAACTTTCTCCTGACGCAAGTTTATCGGATCAACCTATTTTGCGCCCCCTAAATTTTTTATTGGATCCACCTATTCTGCCCCCTCCCCCCAAAAAAAAACAAAATCCTTGATCCGCACCTGTCCTCATTGAATAACAAGGAAAATCACTTTTCTCAATAATTTCAATCTGAATATTTATCTTAAACTTACGTTTAAACTTACCTCCGATTTACATCAGAAACAAGATTTGCCCCCCCCCATCTTATGTAGAAATGTATACCCTGAATTGGCATATATAGGGGGGGGGCTGAAATTCATTTCCGATAGAAATGATTATTATATTTGTAATCAGCATAAAAAAAGGCATCGAATGGTGTATTCACTATATTCCTAACTCAATAATATGATTTGGTATATATTTACCCATTTTTGTTGGAAATTAATTTTAGCCCCCACCCCTATATATACCTATTCAGGGTATATATTTGCACATTAGGGGGGTGGGGGGGAGTTGAAACTTACCTCTCATTTACACAGAAATAAAATTACCCCCACCCCCCTAATGTGCAAATATATACCCTGAACTGGTATATATAGGGGTGGGGGCTAAAATTCATTTCCAACAAAAATGATTACTATATTCTTAAAGAGCATAAAAAAGAGCATTAAAGAGCATAATTTACTTAATTAACTCAAGTTTGCGTTAATTAAACTTACTCCTGATGCAAATTTATCAGATCAACCTACGTTGCGCCCCGTAATTTTTTTTTATAGAATCCACCTATTTTGCCCCCCCCCCCAAAAAAAAAAATCCTTGATCCGCACCTGCCCACATTGAATAACAAGGATAATCACTTTTCTCAATAATTCCAATCCGAATTATTATCTTCTCTGAAAATCAAATTTAAATAAAAAATTTCTTATATTAATAAACCTTTTACAATTTAATGTTTTGTTTGCCATCATGAATCATGAATTTGCCAAATCATGAATTAGCAAGTTCTGCCTATAGGCCTAGCAACAAGCAGACGAAAACCCGTCTCATGAAGGTTGACAAAAGCCGATAACAGGAAATCATTGAACGGAACAAAGCAATATTGCGTAATAACTATATACACGAGCGATTCCTATATGTCCGTCTATAAGAAGATTTGAAACTTCTTAGTAAATTCAAAAATAGGAAGCGCTGTACAATCGAAACTATTTGAATTAGTAACCTACTTGTTCACAAAAGAAAGAGGATTTTAACTGTAAAAAAATTAAGTTTCTAGGTGGTATAATACATTAATTAGAGTAGTTTAAATGTCAAAAAGTTTTTAAAATGATTTAAAAATCATTTGACTTTTGTCCGTGAATAGGATGATGATTCATTCCTATCAAAGATTCTGTCCGAGAATAGGCAGGTGGCCGACTACTGGGTGTCTTACCCTAATCTCCATTGTAAAAAACTCTAAACCTGAAGTTTATTACTCCTCTTCTTGTAACCTCACCCTTCTTTTCCCCTTAATAAGTCTTATAAATTGCATATTGACTAACAGAACTTGAATGGTTGTTTCAGATCCCTTCAAAAAAATTGAGAGGAGAGAGAGGTAAAATGTATTTTTCAGTGTCTGGGAGTGCCAAACTTTTTTTCACAATAAATACCTAAAAAGGCATGTTTCAACATCTTGATTGGGGGGGGGGCAATGACACCTGTGGGGCAAGGGCCCCTGGTGTGAATGGATCTAATAGACAACTGCAATTTCATGGAAGGATATTTAACAGTACAACTGAAATCTTTTGATCATATTTACATACTTTTTGTGCAGTCATATTTGAAAGAGCATATAGAAGGCACTTTTGATCATATTAGCATGCTTTTGTGCATTCAATTTTTGAAAGAGCATAGAAAAAGCACATTGAGCTTTGATAGAATTTTGACCTCTTGGCTACCTTACTGTTATAAATTTCCTAGCACGTATTAAGTGACTGATTAGGACAAGCAAAACTATAAAACAGTCACTGCCAAACAAGACATTACAGTCTATTTGTTAGGTCTCTTTGTGAAAGATCATTTAAAGATTTGATTATGCTAAAATGTTTTTTGTTTATTAATATTTGAGAGGAAAATAAAAAAAAGACACATTAAGGTTAAATAATAATTTGAGTTCTAGGCTATCTTACTGTTAAAATTCCTGAACAAGTAATATTTGATTGATTGGGAACAACAAATACTGTTAAAGAGGATATGACAGTGTAGCAGTTAGAACTCTTTGTTATGGTTGTGATAAACCAGGCTTTAGTTTATGATAAGACAGTTTAAATACAAAATAGATATTTATTTTCATGTGCATTTCTCCTGAAAAATGAATGAATATAGAAAATTTGAACTGAGAACTTGTATAGAAAATTTCTAAGATAAACTGAAAATATTTATAAAAAAATTGTAATTAAAAACCTTGATCTTTGGTTAAATTATTTGGGCAAGACTTGACAAATTTTTTTATTTAGACCAAAAAGACAAAGTTATCTATGAAAAAAATTCTTCGTGATAGACTTCACTCACTTTAGCTAAACAGAGTCTTGGACCTCATAGTTTTCACTTACTCACCAATCCTCTAAACCATCCTATCTCCATAGTTTTCTCTCCTCACTAATTTAGGTTATGTAGTTCTTACAAGCTTGATTTCACAAGAGAGCACTATAATAACAAGTTAATAGCATTAGCAGACTTGAAAACTAAATTTTATGTCCAGGGTTATTGTGAATATATTTTGATAATACCATCATATTGTTTTAGGCACTTAAGGTGTCTTTTCTATTGTGAAAAGGTGGGAAGCATGGAAATATCACCTCCATAATCTCCATATTCATAAACTCTAAACCCAAAGTTTATCATCCCACTTCTTGTACACTCCCCTTTCTATCTAATCCCCTTAATAAGTTTTATAGATTGCCGGTTGACTAGCAGAACCAGGGTAGTTGTTGTGGATGTGATAGTTCTAGGCTAGTGACTTCGATTAATAAAAATATGAGGCAAGAGAGAGGTAAAATATATTTTTCAGTGTCTGGGAGTGGCATACCTTTTTTTTTACTATAGATACCTAACAAGGCAAGTTTCAACATCTTGAGGGGGTGCAATGAAACCGGGGGGATAAGGAACCCCTGGTGGCACTGGGCCTAAAAGACAACTCTAACCTCATGGGAAGATATTTAAAGGATCAATTAAAATCTTTGGTCATATTTACCTGACTTTTGTTTATTCTTATTGGAAAAGAGTATAAAAATACATACTGAGCGGTAGCCTAATATAATTTAGATACCTTGGCTATCTTACTGTTCTAAATTTTCTAGCATGTAATTCTTGAATTCTGGCTGTAATATTGCCCTGACACAGCTGTTTCTAGGAGGGAATGCTATAATTGAATTTTTCCGTGAGCACTACCAACTCTAGGAATGGCTCTGCACTAATGTAGTAGGAGCATATACTCTTAAAATTTTGAAGTAATTGAATATTCAGTAGGGATTGAAAATAACTTCAAAGTATAGAGTTCAAAGTTCATTATGAAATTGCTTTTTATTTGCAAGAATAGTAATTTGGGCAATAAATGCTTAGTCTCTTCTTTGACTGGTTTCTTAACAAAAAGACTAGCTTATTAAGTTATTTTCTTACATTATTACAGGTTTATCCTTGGGCATTGAACATGAATAATTTTGGACAGTTTTTGGCAGGAACATCCACCCAAGTGCCAAGCATTTTGTCATCAATGGATTCTTCAGATGACAGTGACAATACAGATTTTCCTCCTATCTTGTCAGATGTTTATTTAAAAGTGGCATCTGCATTTTTTCCTGAAGAGCACCCTAAGTAAGAAAACTACCTTGATGTTGTCTCCAAATATTCTGATCGTGACTTTTGGCGGCATTTTAGGTGCACACGATCTACTTTTGAATTAATTATATCTCACTTACAAATGGATTGTGACAAAACGTATATGTGGGTGGACATTTGTCCATGAGTGTGGAAGAAATGCTACTTATCACACTTCAATATCTTGGTAACCAGGTGTCAATGAGACTCTTGGCAGACAAGTTTGGAAGAAGTGAGTCTTCAGTTTGTAAAACAATTGAAAAAGTGTGTACATTTTTTTTTGAAAACCAGTCTAAATTTGTAAAGTGGCCAGAGACACATGAACTAGAAAAAATTGCCAAGAACTTTAAGGATAGAGCTGGATTCCCAGAAACAATAGGTGCAATAGATGGCACTCATATCACTGTGCATCCCCCTGCTGCTCAGTAAAAAGCTTACTTGAACTACAAGCGTTTCCATAGCATAGTACTTATGGCAGTTGTCCTCCCAGACAAAAGTTCTCCAGCATTTTTACCGGTTTTCCTGGCAGCAATCATGATGCTTACTTGTTTCAGCAATCTAGTTTATTTGACACTCTAAATTCAATCCAAAACCCATTATTTGAGAGCAAAAAAGTATCACATAGTTGGGGATTCAGCTTTTCCTTTACACTCATGGCTGATGACACCATACAAGAAAGGTAGTTCTTCTTTGTCTCCTTCTCAAAGATGGTACAACTACAAACACTCAGCCACAAGAATTGTTGTAGAGCAGGCATTTGGTGATCTACTTAACCGTTTTAAAAGATGTAATGATGTTGATGCTGACACGGAGAAAGTGGTAAAAATATTTATTTCATGTTGTGTTATACACAATGTCTGCATAAAAAATGGTGATTTTTCTTTAGAAAATGATACACATGTTGTTCCAAATGTTGCAGTGAATCCTTATCCTCGAAATCTATTATCAAATATATCTGTATGTGCTCTCCAGAAACGAGAAAGAATAAGATCTGCTTTGTAGTGATTTTAATAATCATTTTGAATAGTATTAGTCCTCCTTTTCCCACAACTCTACACTAGTGCCACCATCCTGATCACTTGTTGTTATCCCTGCCCTCCATGACAATTTTGATGAAACAGTACTTTTGTGTGTGTTCGATTGTTTTTTAGATTTTTTTGCCCTGATATGCACATTAGATACAGCAGGGCCTGTGATAATCATTTTTGGAAATAAGTTATGCCCAGAATATCAATATTTGACAAAAGTTTATGGTTTAGATTTCATCTATGTTTTCGTTGCAAGTAAGCAGGAAAAGAAACTCATGCAATTGACAAGGGGGGGGGGGGGAAGAAAACGATTCATTTTTTACTGATTATACAAAAAGATATATATTTCAAGTCTAG
>JAPEVW010000296.1:10000-45000 GCA_027921565.1 Artemia sinica | reverse complement strand
AAAGCTTTGTAAATTTTATTTTGATAGAATATAGAATTTAGGATAATGACTGAAGATGATTTTTTTTTGCTAAGTTTAAGAAATGTATTTCCAGTCTCAACAAGTTGTCATGTTCGCAGCTATCTCAGCTCATCATACTACTATTCCACCATCCATGTTTTCCCCAAGGATGAAGCATCCCCCACACATACGCAAGAAATTTCTACCAGGAAATGTGGGAGTTTCTCATCCCTCAGGGTGGATGACTGTAGAGAACTTTGTTTATCCTAAGTACTTTATCAAACAAACATAATATTGTAATTATGACCAGCCTGCGTTATATCTCTGATCAAGCTGTGCACTGGGGTACATTGGTCACTTCTGACTTTGCATGTCAAAATGCTGAACAACATAATGGGCATAATGGGTTTCGTTTAAGATAGTAATTAAAGGGATGCTTTTTAGTAAGTATGAATTTTAGTTTTTTTTTTGTTTTAATAATGATATTGGTAAATTTTTATTGCTCCTGGGGTGATGATTATGAATATGATAGCAAATTTAATGAAAATGTTAAGGTTTAAGGTTTGTGGTGCTGTTTGGGGACTGTGATTTAGATAGGTTATTATTTTTTTCGTTTTTTTTATTGTTTTGTTATGTTAGTGTATTTTTGCCACCCCCTTTGACAAGTTTTTACTTCTTGGGGTGGCCGCTAAATTTATGTTAAATTGTTTGTTTGTTTAAAATAAATCTCTCTCTCTCATAAAAGTCTTTAAAAAATAATAGGAGCCAGAATAAAGAATCCTGCAACATTTGGTGTTCAAACCATTCTTCTAGCCTTCCTAATTTGGCTAAACTGTCTATAACAGCAAAAGTGGGACCATCTATATCCACCTTCCCCTTCAACTACTGCAAAGAAAAGAAGGAAACAACTTGTTCTATATATTAGGCTCTACATAATATTTTCTAGTCTTTCTGAATTATAAGACATTCTTGTGATTGAGACTTTGAAAAATAGCCAACTGAGAACCATTGTTAAACTGTTTTCAAGAATTTTCTCGTATTTATCTTCATTTTTCTATTGTAAAACATAAACACTGGTGCTTTGAAAACCAGTTATGGCAGATTAATTTGGAATTTAACCCCAGGTTTTCAAGTTCATTGCAGAAATGTTTACATTGTTATCACTTTTCTTTATTTTAAATTTTCAGTTAAGTTTTATCACATATTTTACTTTTTTTCAACTAAACATGTCTAAGTAAAATAAACTTCTAGTGTTTTCAAAATTAAGTTATCTATTAGCTTATTCTTCCTAATTTGAAAAAAATCTACAGAATTTGATAAGCAACTTCATGTGCAACATATTTTACTTAATTGATATCACAATATGATAGAACATGGAATACTATGTGTAAACATGAATAGTGTATGGAAAAATACTTTTTTGGGGGAAGAAATTTAAAATCCAAAACATTATATAGACTACGAAAATGGGAAAGTATATAAGAACATAACTATTCAAACTGATGCAGTGCTTGGAAAATACTATACTGGACATACATATAAAAAAATGGCAATCATGTTTTTTTTGGTCAAAATTTTATTTAGGAAAATTAAACACAAGACCCTTCATTTTCTAGTTTCATTATTGTTGTCTCTTCATATTTGCAGTTTTTTGGGGCTCCTTTATGGTTTTCTATCCTAAAATTTATAACCATAAAATACAAACAATTATTGTGACTTTTAAAATGTATAACCAAAGAAACAGACAATTAGTTTTATTTTGGTTAACTTGTAGTGATGACTGCCAATTAGGTAAGCTACAATAGGAGTAATCATGTAAATCTCCAGCTTTTGTAATTTTTTTGTACAGCTTCAGTTTACAAAGCAATAGACAAGTAATTTGCAAAAAGATCTATCAACCCCTAATTACTATTGCTCTATTACCAATAACAATAAGACCAAAATTTTTCAATGCAACAGTACCTAAATAATATACTAGCAACGACTTTATAGTACGAAATAAACACTGAAAAAATTTGTTGTTTTAAACTTTTTGGTCCAGGATTTTTGTTCATATCTGTGCTAGACGTGTCTATAGCCAAGTCAACTATTGCACACCCTGTGGGTTGTGGGAATAGGCCATAATTATAAGCCAACAGGCAGTTGATAATTTTTTAAACTCTTCAATTTGATGGAGTGCTTGGAAAGCACTATCTGACATGCATATCATGAAATAACAATAATGCATTTGTTTTTTGTTCCAACTCTTACTCCACATTTAAGAATATTTATTATTTAATACATAAAGTAAACTGTCAAGTTTCAAGGTTCAATTCTATCTTTGAATAACAACTTTTCCCACATGTATTTTTCAGCTTCATTAATTGTCATCTCTCATGTTTGAAGTTTTATTGCTCCTTTATGGCATTTTAGGCGGTTATACTTCCTGATGATACTGCATTTTTTGTTTCTTGCTAAGTCTGTGGTCAATTTATGTAATTTATTTTTGAGCATATGATTCAGTTTGTTCTTGCTTCATGCTACCTTTTTTCTTATTCTTTTAATTATTTTTTTTACATATTCTTTTAATTAGACTTGTTAGACCTAAATTAAAAATTTTCCTGATCAGGTCTTAAGAACTCTTTTACAACCTCTTTTTATTCAAAAACATTTTTTGAACTAATTTAAAGACAAAGGTATCAATTGTACAAGTATTTAAATTTGATTTTTAAGAGCTGAAGAAGTTGAAAAGATAAACATGGGTATGATGGGTATGATTTACGACAAAAAAGTTACATCTTATTGCAGTTCAGTACATTTAAGTATGGATTAGACTAGCTTTAATTCACCAATATGGTCACCACAAAACGTAAATACATTTATAATTTCATTTGGGGAATATTGGTACCGAATACTGCAGAATCACGTACGATTACGAAGGTAATTAAGGATAAAATTCTCAATTTCTCCTTAATTTCAACTGTAATTGCCATCGCTCCAGGCTCAATGCTAATATATACTATGCTTAAGTTGTAACTTACAACAAAGCCGTATTTAATTGAGGTTTTCACATGAATATCACGTAATATTGTTAGGGGTAGAGATTTATTTCTGTCACAAAATCCTATTAAAGCCTTATAATTTGTTAAATCAACAACGAGATCAATTATGTCTCGCGTGCAAAGTACTCAAATTCTCTCTTTGACAATTTACGCTAAAGTACTCACTCAAAACTAAGAAAAAAGCACTCAGCTAAAAATGAGTTGGGAGACATCTGACAGTCCTGGGGATAATAATAAAAAAAAACTATTTTTGCTCTCGATAAGTAGTGAAGGCTTAAAACATCTGACGAAACTATTCTACAGACAGCAATAATTAAATAACCCGTAAAACTTCATGAAATACTTGGAAATCGACGCAGGATGACTGATTCAAAATAGCCATTGGAATTAAATCGAGATTCATGAAAACGGATAAACCCCCAGTCATGGGAGGTTGTGGCCAAGGGTTGGTGTGGTGTCTGTTGTCCTACTACATTAATACTTGGTCCTCACCTTCCTTTGAAAAACAACTATATAGATACGAGACGTGATTGCATAACAAGGAATTGCTTAACAAGGAACTATAACTGTATTTTGACAAAAATTTTTAAACAGAAAGACCCTCCGTCATGGAAAGCCATCGCAAATGGGGATCATAAATGGTGTCATCATCCTGTTTCCGTCGCCATTTGGCCCTAGCTCTCTTGTGAGAAACAACTATAGCTATGAGATGTGATCGTTGAATAATAGAGAGTTATAAACTACAGTTAAATGAATGAACTTTAAGCCATGGAGAGCCGTTGGGTGGCGGTGATGACGTGTGGTACTCTTCATCCCATTTGTCATCATTGTTTGTCCAGGGAACCCTCATGTGAATATAAATTTGTCCCCTTTCAAAAAGTGAACCATGAGAAACCCCCTACATTGCTTTTACTACTAGGACAATTACTTTAACAAAAGTAACCACTCAAATGAATCTGCGAGAGAAATGGGCAAAGAAGCCTCAGTCGTGAGGGATTTGTGTCCAGAGAATGGACGCAAAGTTCTCATTATTCTTTGGGTCTATTTCTGGGAAAACAACTCCTTTACGAAGAATAACTTGTACCGGAAAAGGAACGCAAGAATACTATAAAAATTAAATACAACGAAATTAAAAAGGCCAAGTAAACGACTATAACTTATGATAATCATTGTTAAATTGAAATTATTTAGTTATTATATAATCATTAATGTACCTCAAACTTCTATAACTTAACATAATCATTATTGCATTGAAAGTATGTAGCTATTGTGTAATCATTTACTATCCTTATCTACGGTAACGTAACGTAACCATAATTAAATTAAAGGTATTTAGCTATTACGTAATCACTTACTTATCCTTAAAATACTGTAACTCAACATAACTGTTATTAAACTAAGAGTGTATAGCTGTATATAAGGTGTACCAAAAGGAAAGAAATATCCATAGCCTTACTTTCCATTCAAAAGTAAATATTCATTATTGCTTGATATGGAGCTTTAGAGTATCGAGTTACGTCGAACGAATAAGCACCCGAGTACGAGCAATTACTGGTGAACAAGAACATTGATGTAACTAATGAATGTAGAGTAACCATTCAGAGTAACCATGAATGTAACTAATTTTGAATAAAAACAACTAGACAATAGCCAATAGAAACTACCTTTTATTTCAGAACAATGACCAAGGCAATTATTGATAGAGAGTTTATGACTATCTGATATGCAAATGAAAACATTATATACTCTGCACTGATCCTAATTGTGAACAAATCAGGGGAAAAGGCTTTCGCAAAAAAGTGGGATGTCAAATATAACTTAAGGGAATATAACATGGGATCGTATCGTTTTCGACTACGATTGGCAAATACACCCAAAAATCGACCCGCAATAGGAAAATTGGGAATTGAATACAACGGGAGAAAGGGCAAATGCCTTCAATATATTAAAGTAGTTAAGAAATATAATAATAATCCATAACTCCTAAGAATACTCACATCAAAACAAAAAGTACACCATTAGACCCACCTTGTTCGAAACCCTTATATAGGAAACTTGCTTTCTATTGCCTTGAACAACAAGGGAAATATATTATCTATAAAACCTAGAATAGTTGCAGCTAATGCAGCATTCTGCCTAAACGGCACCTTTTTTTTCTTTTCCACAGATAGCTTGGCACTGGAAGATCGTAGAGAGTTGTTCAATGGCTCATTTTAAAGGAAATTACTAGATTTTGTGCCATTTGTAATAAAAAAAAATCTATCTTGCAGTGGTAGCTAGCAACCTAGTAAGAGACGATTACGTCCAATGTTAAGAAATATAATAAACCATAACTACTAAAAATAAGTCAGATCAAAACAAAAGTAGACCATTAGAGCCACCTTGTCCAAAACTCCTATATAGGAAACTTTCTGTCATTTGGCTTTAAGAGCAAGAGAAATATATTGGCTTGAAAATCAAGAAAAGTGGCAACTACTACAGCATTCTGTCCAAACGGCTTTTTTTCTCTTTTCTTCTTTTCCACAGATAGCTTGGCACTGGAACGTCGTAGAGAGTTGTTGAATGGCTCATTTAAAAAAAAAAACAATATCTAGTGGTATTTTTAACTTTTTTTTTATTTTCAATCAAATAAATTTTTCTACTGAAAACTGCATTTTATGGTCAATTTTGATGAATGACGTCATAATCGTAGGTAGTAACCACATATGAACTAATAAGGGAATGAAATATTTACACGCGCTTATATTTCGACAAGTTATTGAATGACATACATATTGGATTGATATAGTTCGTTATAAATGGGGACTATGTAAGTTTCAACGAATATCAAACAGTTCGTAGCGAATAAGATGAAATTGCCCTTGAAAAATTGAGATATTTAGAAATTTATTTTTTTGTCTCAAACTATTGATCTCTGCTTTTGATTGTCTTTTTTTGTGGTATAATCCAAAGTTAGTTCACACACCTCTCAAATAAATTGTAACGCTCACCCTCAACAAAACTTTTTCGATAACTGTCCCTTGGATTCTAGCAATCAATTGTATGTGGCCTATGCAAAAATAGTCAGTCCAAAGATACATGAAATAGTGTATTATTCTGATTCAAAACCTAAATAAAGAAAGAGAAATAATCGGAGAAAAATCGACGCAAAAAAGGAGAAAAGTCCATACCCAGGGCATAAGAATGAGTCAAAATTGTAGCATTTAAGACACCAATATTTGTCCGCAAATTTCTACCTAGAGAAATACGATGTAACCCTTAACCAAAAATAAATCTGTAGATGTAGACAAAACCTCAAAAGCAGTATAACTCTTAAACTATAGAAATTGAACCCCAGAAATACGCAAAACCTAGGAATACCTGAACAGAAAAGTTATTACTATGTTAATCGGAACCAAAAAACTTGTTAGCATTAAAAAATATAATAGATAAATAAAATATAAACAAGAACATTCAAATTCAAAGGCGTATAGTCGGAAACAATAATAAATGCATCAACCTAAACGAGTCACAGGACCCTTGCCAACGAGTGGTCTAATTACGATAAAAGAGGAATCCAATTCCTCAAGAGTAGGAAGAACCCCTTTTTTTCTCTTGACGAAAATTTCTAAAACTAAATTTGCGCTAGTTTTCTCACGATTGTAGAATAATATTGTAGGATTAGCCTAAACCTAGAATAATTATGATAAACTAATGCATAAAAAAGCAATAATGCGTAATCCAAATTCTGTTTATTTTTGAAAAAAATACGGGTTCTGCAACATGTATTGTCAAGGCGGGTTGGTCAAAATTGGACAAATACAAGCCATACAAGTACGCAGACCAATAGCCGAGAAGAATTACAAAATAAGAGGTTAAAGTACAAATTGTCAATTATCCCAATTGTTACCATTGATTCGTGATCGTTAAATGAAAACCACAATAATGAAAATTTTACTAACCTTTTAAGCTGATCACGGTACCCGATTTGGCCAAGGCCTACTCTCTCAAAAAAGGAACGTAACATAACCAACCGTATCCTAGCCATGAAGATTCAGTTTTACAAAAATTGACTATTTAAAAGTCTACAACGCAATATACTCTTTAAGATACATACGAGTTTGAACTGAGACTAAGAAAAATGCAAAATATTTATACAAAGGTGAAAGCGACCCAAAAATATATATACACTATAAATCAAACAATGGGAGAAGCCATAAATTATCCTAAGCCTGTTGCAAACCATAACTATGGTGGACATCAGATGAATGATAATTGTCTCTTGAAAAAACAAAATGGGTAGAAAGTGTTACGAGAAATCTAAATATCGCAAGAGATTTTGTTTAGGACAAACCCCTTTAAAACACCAAACTAGACAAAAAATTTATGTAAAATTTAGGATAACTAATATTTTGTATCTTAGAAACTTAATAGATTCAGAAGTCAGAGTGAGTCTATCTCAAGACTATTCAAGCGCTCCCATAATATCAAAACTACAAAACATCGCGATAAACTAAAAAAAGGTAAGAAAGAGTATAGGTGATGTTGTACTCAGATGTATGAACCTCCCCTCCTGATCGCGTTGCACCTTTTCCGACATATTTTGTAAATTATCATTACAAAAATTGTGAATACCACGGGACTAAATATGAAAAGGTATAGGAGACTGAAACTAATTATTAAAATTAGAATTGAAAACAAAACATGCCCAAAAAAAACTGAATCTGACCCAAAGGAAGGAACGGAACTTATTCCTAAACACTTGAATATTCCACAAAATATATAAACCAACCCAACGACACGGTAAAATATAAAATAACAATTTAAGTAACATCGCATTTGAATGTATTTACCTCTGCCACGTGACACTATCTCTGCCACGGGAGTATAATAGGCCGACACAGTAGAAATTGGTTATATAAAGGGAGAAAATCCCAAGCTAAATGCAGCTTTTTGCGCATTCGAAAGCAAAAACCGAGCCAACACTAGGGCTTCTGTCTGTTTGCCCTTAGTATAGGGACACAATGCGCTCAACACGCTACAATACGCTATGATTAAAAAAATGATATTTTACAATATTTTAATACCATCACCTGGTTGAGTTTCTTGTACACCATGATTTTATCTCCACAATAATATAAAGCGATCATGTTTCATACATCGCGTTTTGCACGGTCTGATTACCATGTCTTTGTGTCGCATTTCCAACGACTTTACGACAAAAAAGTTACATCTTATTGCAGTTCAGTACATTTAAGTTGGGATTAGACTAGCTTTAATTCACGAATAAGGTCACCACAAAACGTAAATACATTTATAATTTCATTTGGGGAATATTGGTACCGAATACTGCAGAATCACGTACGATTACGAAGGTAATTAAGGATAAAATTCTCAATTTCTCCTTAATTTCAACTGTAACTGCCATCGCTCCAGGCTCAATGCTAATATATACTATGCTTAAGTTGTAACTTACAACAAAGCCGTATTTAATTGAGGTTTCCACATGAATATCACGTAATATTGTTAGGGGTAGAGATTTATTTCTGTCACAAAATCCTATTAAAGCCTTGTAATTTGTTAAATCAACAACGAGATCAAATATGTCTCGCGTGCAAAGTACTCAAATTCTCTCTTTGACAATTTACGCTAAAGTACTCACTCAAAACTAAGAAAAAAGCACTCAGCTAAAAATGAGTTGGGAGACATCTGACAGTCCTGGGGATAATAATAAAAAAAACTATTTTTGCTCTCGATAAGTAGTGAAGGCTTAACACATCTGACGAAACTATTCTACAGACAGCAATAATTAAATAACCCGTAAAACCCCATGAAATACTTGGAAATCGACGCAGGATGACTGATTCAAAATAGCCATTGGAATTAAATCGAGATTCATGAAAACGGATATACCCCCAGTCATGGGAGGTTGTGGCCAAGGGTTGGTGTGGTGTCTGTTGTCCTACTACATTAATACTTGGTCCTCACCTTCCTTTGAAAAACAACTATATAGATACGAGACGTGATTGCATAACAAGGAATTGCTTAACAAGGAACTATAACTGTATTTTGACAAAAATTTTTAAACAGAAAGACCCTCCGTCATGGAAAGCCATCGCAAATGGGGATCATACATGGTGTCATCATCCTGTTGCCGTCGCCATTTGGCCCTAGCTCTCTTATGAGAAACAACTATAGCTATGAGATGTGATCGCTGAATAATAGAGAGTTATAAACTACAGTTAAATGAATGAACTTTAAGCCATGGAGAGCCGTTGGGTGGCGGTGATGACAAGTGGTACTCTTCATCCCATTTGTCATCATCGTTTGTCCAGGGAACTCTCATGTGAATATCAATTTGTCCCCTTTCAAAAAGTGAACCATGAGGAACCCCCTACATTGCTTTTACTACTAGGACAATTACTTTAACAAAAGTAACCACTCAAATGAATCTGCGAAAGAAATGGGCAATGAAGCCTCAGTTGTGATGGATTTGTGTTCAAAGAATGGACGCAAAGTTTTCATTATTCTTTGGGTCTATTTTTGGGAAAACAACTCCTTTACGAAGAATAACTTGTACCGGAAAAGGAACGCAAGAATACTATAAAAATTAAATACAACGAAATTAAAAAGGCCAAGTAAACGACTATAACTTATGATAATCATTGTTAAATTGAAATTATTTAGTTATTATATAATCATTAATGTACCTCAAACTTCTATAACTTAACATAATCATTATTGCATTGAAAGTATGTAGCTATTGTGTAATCATTTACTATCCTTATCTACGGTAACATAACGTAACCATAATTAAATTAAAGGTATTTAGCTATTACGTAATCACTTACTTATCCTTAAAATACTGTAACTCAACATAACTGTTATTAAACTAAGAGTGTATAGCTGTATATAAGGTGTACCAAAAGGAAAGAAATATCCATAGCCTTACTTTCCATTCAAAAGTAAATATTCATTATTGCTTGATATGGAGCTTTAGAGTATCGAGTTACGTCGAACGAATAAGCACCCGAGTACGAGCAATTACTGGTGAACAAGTACTTTGATCTCTACCTAGAGTAACCATGAATATAACTAATTTTGAATAAAAACAACTAGACAATAGCCAATAGAAACTACCTTTTATTTCAGAACAATGGCCAAGGCAATTATTGATAGAGAGTTTATGACTATCTGATATGCAAATGAAAACATTATATACTCTGCACCGATCCTAATTGTGAACAAATCAGGGGAAAAGGCTTTCGCAAAAAAGTGGGATGTCAAATGTAACTTAAGGGAATATAACATGGGATCGTATCGTTTTCGACTACGATTGGCAAATACACCCAAAAATCGACCCGCATTAGGAAAATTGGGAATTGAATACAACGGGAGAAAGGGGAAATGCCTTCAATATATTAAAGTAGTTAAGAAATATAATAATAATCCATAACTCCTAAGAATACTCACATCAAAACAAAAAGTACACCATTAGACCCACCTTGTTTGAAACCCTTATATAGGAAACTTGCTTTCTATTGGCTTGAACAACAAGGGAAATATATTATCTATAAAATCTAGAATAGTTGCAGCTAATGCAGCATTCTGCCTAAACGGCACCTTTTTTTCTTTTCCACAGATAGCTTGGCACTGGAAGATCGTAGAGAGTTGTTCAATGGCTCATTTTGAAGGAAATTACTAGATTTTGTGCCATTTGTAATAAAAAAATCTATGTTGCAGTGGTAGCTAGCAACCTAGTAAGAGACGATTACGTCCAATGTTAAGAAATATAATAAACCATAATTACTAAAAATAAGTCAGATCAAAACAAAAGTAGACCATTAGAGCCACCTTGTCCAAAACTCCAATATAGGAAACTTTCTGTCATTTGGCTTTAAGAGCAAGAGAAATATATTGGCTTGAAAATCAAGAAAAGTGCCAACTACTACAGCATTCTGTCCAAACGGCTTTTTTTTCTCTTTTCTTCTTTTCCACAGATAGCTTGGCACTGGAACGTCGTAGAGCGTTGTTGAATGGCTCATTAAAAAAAAACAATATCTAGTGGTATTTTTAACTTTTTTTTTATTTTCAATCAAATAAATTTTTCTACTGAAAACTGCCTTTTATGGTCAATTTTGATGAATGACGTCATAATCGTAGGTAGTAACCACATATGAACTAATAAGGGAATGAAATATTTACACGCGCTTATATTTCGACAAGTTATTGAATGACATACATATTGGATTGATATAGTTCGTTATAAATGGGGACTATGTAAGTTTCAACGAATATCAAACAGTTCGTGGTAACAAAAAGTAGAGCAAGAGCGACTCGTCTCAATACCATTTCCTTACTATTTGCTTCAAGTTACTGACTGTTTCTCAAATGATGAGCAGTCTCTGAATAAATATTAAGATAAAATAATTTGGTGCTTAAAACAAGCAGAGGTGACTGCTGCTTTAAAGTTAAAACCATAAAATCAGAATGGGTTTTGAACCCAGAATTAAAAGCTCTAAAGAATAAATCTAAGTTTTGGCTACGAATATGGGTGTCTTGCGGTCGGCCAAATCGAAAAGATGCCTTCCATCGGAAGCAAAGTACAGAGCGTGCACATAAAAACGTTTACGACAGTCTAGGGTATCTGGTTTTGATTTTCGTGCGTCGAGAAAGGAATGGTCTCATGTTCTGAATTCGGATAAGCTTAGTAGTGAGTTTTCTGAAAGTCCTATAGCAGTTTATACTTGGTTTTTATAAACTGCTATTTAAGTATAAATGACATAGAAAATAAAATTATCAATGAAAAATAAAGGTCATTTTAAACTTGAGCTCAGCAGATAAAAATACCTCTTAAAATCTAAACTCAAAACGACCAGAAATTACTATTAAAGAATAAATGAAACCCAAAACGAATAGAAAATAAATAAACAATCATAGCAAAAACATACAACAAGTAATAATATAAATGAATAAATAGATCTTAAAGTGAGTAATGCTTAAAGCGAGTAACGAACAGAAATTAAATAGACAACCAATGCAAACAAACAAACAATAGATATTAATGTAAATTAATAAATTAATCTTAAAACGAGTGAAACTTAAATTGAATATGCAAATCAAGCTTGAAACGAACAAAAATCACCACAAACAAGAGTTTGGGTATGACCTTCTCTCACCGTAAAAGTCCAACACCTACTGCGTTTTTTGCGCTTTACTGAAAACCAATTTTATGAGTAACATTCTCTTTTGAACTTAATATTGTAATTAAACACTAAAATTATTGTAAAATTTTGGATCGATGAGCTTTCAGCAATTAATATCATTACACATAAAATATTCAGTTTAATTTAATGTGTTTTCACACTGCCGTCTATTCAAAGATATTTGATCATTACAGATTGCTTGTTTCCAAAATTAATTTTTTAACGAATTTTCCCACACTTCTCACCTATCTAGATCGTTTTCTTATGCGAGAATATCCCAACAAAACGAATTTCCTGAAAAAATGCGGAGGTGTTTTTGAGAATTGAAATATACAATCATTACTCACATAAAAAGATAGAATAATTTCTGGAAAAAA
Source organism: Artemia sinica (assembly GCA_027921565.1). Classification (NCBI taxonomy): domain Eukaryota; kingdom Metazoa; phylum Arthropoda; class Branchiopoda; order Anostraca; family Artemiidae; genus Artemia; species Artemia sinica. The sequence continues at coordinate 32,397 of JAPEVW010000296.1, read as the reverse complement.
TATTTATGTGAGTGTCATCATTTTTACCTCGTCATTGCAATGACGTTGTCATACTTGTCACGCTTACGAGGAAAAATTGAAGATTTTCAGGTATGAAGAACTACATTAAATTACTTAAAAAGCAAAAAACTGGTAATTGCTAAAATATTTCTATATATTTTGACAACATAATTAAACAATTTCAAAACCTTAGAATAAAATACCAAAAGTGAAAAGCTTAGTAGAAATCGTTGTCAGAAATCGGACTTGCTATAATAAACAAACATTTTTGAATGGATTCAGCATGAAAAGACATTGAACTGCGGAAAGAGCAAGAAGCAGGTAATTACAAACATATTTCTATATGTTTTAAAAAGGGATTAAAGCAATTCAAAGATCTTTAAAAATAAAACCAAAAGCTTAAAGGTTAGCAGAACCCGTTCTTAGAAATCAGACATGCTATAATAATCAAATATCTGTTAAAAGACAGCAGTATGAAAAGACAACAAATTTTCTGTGGTTAGAATACAAGCGACAAGGAGTATCTATAAAGAAGAATCCATAAATAGCAGCCTGCCGCTTGCATGAAGATATCAAATATCTTTGAATAGACTGTAGTATGAATAGAAATTTAATTGTGTAAAGAGTAAAAAAAAATGCTAATTACAAAAGTATTTTTGTACATATTTTAACAAGAGATTACAACAATTCATAAACCATAAAAAAAGAAACCAAAATTTTGAAGCTTAGTGAAATAGTTGCTAGAAATCAGACTTGCTGAAATAATCAAATAGATTTGAATAACCAGAAGCATGAAAAAACATTTAATTGCATAAAGAGCAAAAACTGGTAATTGTAAAAATAATTGTAAATATTCTAACAAGAGATTACAAAAATTCAAAAATCATGAAAAAAAACAACAAAATTTTGAAGCTTAGTAAAAATTGCTGTTAGAAATCGGGCATACTAAAATAATCAAATATCTTTGAATAGATAAATCAGACAAGCTGTAATGATGCATTTTTTCCAAATATCTTTGAAAAACGATATTAATCAAATATGTTTAAATAGACAGGCTTTATTAATCAAATAAGTTTGAAAAGCTTTACAATTTAACTTCAAACAACGTCTTTTAAAAGTTGCTTCTCTATGGTATATTATATAAAAGATCAGCCTAGTTAATCATAAATAGGGATTACGTAAGTTTCATTGGTATAATGACTGTGGAGATTTTCGAAACCTAGTAAAGAGCAAACCATGACACATGTTGGACTTAGTTAGCTGCTTGATTCCCAGAAGCTCGTCTCTTACTATTCCAAATAAGAAAAATCGATAGGCTTTTTCCTGTTTGTGTTATCCGGGTTGCAGTGGTAGCTAGCAACCTAGTAGGAGACGATCACGCTCCATAGTAAAAACTAAAGTAACCCATAACTCCTAAAACAATTCAGATAAAAAAAATATATTATAGAACCGTCTTGTCCAAAACCTCTTTAGGGCGAACTTACCCTACCTTGGCTTGAATAACAAGGAAAATATACTGGCTTTAAAATAAAGAAAATTGACATTAACCACGATATTCTCCACATACGGCATCTTTTTTTCTTTCAATTTTTTTTCCTCCTTAGCTAGTTGGGCACTAGAAAATTTCAGTTAAGATGGTCATATCGTTCTGCACTGTAGAAAATAAACTACAAATTGATTTTTTCACTTTTTACGTAATGTCACTAATTACGTCACGTATTGTTATTAGTACACAATCGTTGCTAGATTTTACGTCTTGTCATTTCTTACTTCATATATGTTTATGATTGCTTAAAAAATCAAATATCTTTGAAAATGTGGAAAGACAGCTAAAATGTAGTTTTTTTGTACCTCTGGGTTAATACGATCACCCCTGGTAAGAAAGGGCAAATAAACTTGCATTCGTGATCTTTCTTCTGGCAAAAAAAATACAAAATTCCGTAGTTTTACAGATAGGAGCTTGAAACCTCTACAGTAATGTTCTCTGATATACTGAATCTGATCATGTAATTTTTATTAAGATTTAATGACTTTTGGAGGGTGCTTATCCCTTTTTTCAAAAACAAGACAAATTTTCTCAGGCTCGTAACTTTTGATGGATATCAGTAAACTTGATGAAACTTGTATATTTAAAATCAGCATAACAACTCAATTCTTTTGATGTATCTATTGACTTTATTCAGTTTCTTAGAGTTTCGTTTACTATTGAGACGAGTCACTCTTACTATAGAGTTTGTTACCACGAACTGTTTGATAAACAAACTGTTTGACAACCCAGATTATGTAAACCCTGATTACAAACAGGAAAAAGTCTATGGCTTTTAGAGTTTCGGTTACTATTTAAACGAGTTGCTCTTACTATAAAGTTTATTTCCACGAACTGTGATGGGTTATTTTAGTTTTTTATTATGGGGGTGATTGTCTCTTACTAGATTGCTAGTTACCACTGCAACCCCGAAAGAAAAGACAGACAAAGTAACACTCCATTTACTGATGACCTCAGGAATATATTTGTAACCATTCAGTTATTAAAATGTGTCCAGTTTTCTCTTGCCATCTGTAATAGTTTGAATTCGCTTTATATACGTTTCTGTCCTTTCTTCTTCTTATTAGCAAAAAGTTGCGCCACATCGATAGTCCCATCTTCACGCTGAGATTTTTCAAAATCTTGTTTCATTTCGTCAACGAACCTACTTGGCCTTTTTTGGTGTTCTGGCTCCTTTTTTGGGGTTATACTTTTTCCTTGAGTTTTTTCCTTTGCAACATGATGAGAAGAAGGAGGTGGTGGACCTGGAGGAGGAGGTGGACCTGGTCTGTTTGCCTCACTGGTCCGATTTGGTGATACTGCTAAATCTTGTTCAGTTGTCTCAGTTGACTCAGATTCAGTTGACTGCCTTGCTTTTGGTTGCTTGTTTGCTCTCTTTTCCTCCTTTCTCCCTTTATTCTCTAGGGGAATTTTCTCCCTCCTTCTTTCATCACCTATTATTAATCGCTGTATCCTTTTTTGACCTTTTTTTACGCTTTCAATTTTATTATTGAGGAAAAATACTGCTGCAAATATTGCAAATATATAAACAAATTCCGTATTCATCGTATTCAATGTGTTTTTACCCCATAAAATGATGTAACAAGTCACTTTAAGCATAAAGAAAACCGAACTAATACTAAAATTTCCATATATTTGTCTGGTCTGACTTAAAAAAATAAAGTTATTGCTCAGAGACCATTAATATTTTTGCACTCAGCAATTAACTAAAATTGTTTTTACTTAAAAATTTTAGGATTTATTCTAATTTCAGTGACAAATGAAATCTTTTTGGCGTCAATTAGTTAGATCCTAACAAAAAACAAAACTACTTTTAAAATTTTAAGGTATTTTTCTGGTTTTGATTGAAAAATTTAAATTATTGCTCAGACATGATTAATGTTTTTGCAGTAGGCAGCTAAATAAAATTACTTTATATAAAATTTTTAGGAATTAATCTGCTTTCAGTTGACGATTCAGATTTTTTGTTAAGATTAATTTAAAAAAAAATTTCCACAAAATAAGTTTTTCAAAGAAAAGTAAAGAACTCCATTAAACGAAAAATGAGCAAAAATAAAGTCAAATAATCTACCAAGCGTGAAACTAACACAAATCAGCATCGATAAATAAATGAAACCCAAAACGAGCAGAAATTACAATATATAGCCGAGTCAAACTCAAAACGACCAGAAATTAACATAAGTTGGCGAAAAACTAATATAAATGTTTTTATGTGCCAAAACGACCAGAAATTAACATAAATATAAATGTTTTTACTTTTATAACTTTAATAAATCAAATAATATTCATATTTTGATCACTAAATATCAGTAAATATATTATTAAACTGACAATGCACATTCATTTGTATTTTTTCAGTAAAGTGCATAATATGTTCTGGCCTTGCGAAGGCATAGTTGTTTTGAGCCCAACTTATGTTAATTTCTGCTCGTTTTGAGTTTGAATCGGTTATTTATTGTAATTTCTGCTCATTTTGGGTTTTATTTATTTATCGATGCTGATTTGTGGTAATTTCATGCTTGGTAGATTATTTTATTTTATTTTTGCTAATTTTTTCTTTATTGGAGTTCTTTACTTTTCTTTGAAAAAGTTATTTTGTGGGAAAAGTTTTTTTAATTTATTCCTGTTCGTATTCTATTGACATAATCGTTTCAGAGAAAAAGAAAATAATACTTTAAATCTTTTTGTTTTTTTAAGAATTTATAGTTTGGCATGCTATTTGTATGCTCGAGTAAATTTTCAGCAATTTTTAACAACATACACCCTCTTAAAAACCTGGACACCAATTGGTAGTGTTTAATGTAGTTTCATACCTCCTCTACTTGATCTCAAATGGAAAACTTGACACCATTCGCAAAAAAATCTGTTTACTTTCTTTGATAGCTTGGATACACTTTATAGTGCAGAACGATATGGCCATCTTAACTGAAATTTTCTAGTGCCCAGCTAGCTAAGGAGGAAAAAAAAATTGAAAGAAAAACAGATGCCGTATTTGGAGAATATCGTGGTTAATGTCAATAACAATTCCTTGTTATTCAAGCAAAGGTAGGGTAAGTTTGCCCTAAAGAGGTTTTGGACAAGACGGTTCTATAATATATTTTTTTTATCTGAATAATTCTAGGAGTTATGGGTTACTATAAATATTTACTATGGAGCGTGATCGTCTCCTACTAGGTTGCTAGCTATCACTGCAACCTGGATAACACAAACAGGAAAAAGCCTATCGATTTTTCTTATTTGGAATAGCAAGAGACGAGCTTCTGGGAATCAAGCAGCTAATTAAGTCCAATATGTGTCATGGTTTGTTCTTTACTAGGTTTTGAAAATCTCCACAGCCCCATTATACCGATGAAACTTACATAATCCCTATTTATGATTAACTAGGCTGATCTTTTATGTAATATACCATAGAGAAGCAACTTTCAAAAGACGTTGTTTGAAGCTATATTGTAAAGCTTTTCAAACATATTTGATTAAGAAAGCCAGTCTATTTAAACATATTTGATTAATATTGTTTTTCAAAGATATTTGGAAAAAATGCATTATTACAGAATGTCTGATTTATCTGTTCAAAGATATTTGATTATTTTAGTATGCCCGATTTCTAACAACAATTTCTAACAACAATTATTTTTGCAGCTACCAGTTTTTAGCTCTTTATGCAATTAAATGTTTTTTCATGCTTCTGTTTATTCAAATCTATTTGATTATTACAGCAAGTCTGATTTCTAGAAACTATTTCTACTAAGCTTCAAAATTTTGGTTTCTTTTTTTATGGTTTATGAATTGTTGCAATCCCTTGTTAAAATATGTTCAAATACTTTTGTAATTAGCAGTTGTTTTACTCTTTACACAATTAAATTTCTTTTCATACTACAGTCTATTCAAAGATATTTGATATCTTCTTGCAAGCAGCAGGCTTCTATTTATGGATTCTTCATTATAGATACTCCATGTCGCTTGTATTCTAACCACAGACAATTTGTTGTCTTTTCATACTGCAGTCTTTTAACAGATATTTGATTATTATAGCATGTCTGATTTCTAAGAACGGGTTCTGCTAACCTTTAAGCTTTTGGTTTTATTTTTCAAGATTTTTGAATTGCTTTAATCGCTTGTTAAAACATATAGAAATATGTTTGTAATTACCTGCTTCTTGCTCTTTCCGCAATTCAATGTCTTTTCATACTGAATCCATTCAAAATGTTTGTTGATTATAGCAAGTCCGATTTCTGACAACGATTTCTACTAAGCTTTTAACTTTTGGTATTTTATTCTAAGGTTTTGAAATTGTTGTATTATGTTGTCAAAATATATAGAAATATTTTAGCAATTACCAGTTTTTTGCTTTTTAAGTAATTTAATGTAGTTCTTCATACCTGAAAATCTTCAATTTTTCCTCGTAAGCGTGACAAGTATGACAACGTCATTGCAATACTGACGAGTTAAAAATTATGTCACTCACATAAATATTTTTTCCAGAAATTATTCTATCTTCTTATGTGAGTAATAATTGTTTATTTCAATTCTCAAAAACAGCTCCGTATTTTTTTCAGGAAAATCATTTTGTTAGTATATACTCGCATAAGAAAACGATCTAGATAGGTGAGAAGTATGGGAAAATTCGTTAAAACATTAATTTTGGAAACAAGCAATCTGTAATGATCAAATATCTTTGAATAGACGGCAGTGTCAAAAGACATTAAATTACCTAAAGAACAAAAAAATAGTACTTGCAAAAATATATGCATATGTTTTCACAAGGGATTACAACAATTCAATAACCTTAAAAAAGAAAACCAAAATGCAACCACCTTTTCAATAAGAAATCGAAAATATTTTGAAACTAAAGAAAACCTTAAAAAAGAAGTAAAATGGTAAACAAAATAAAAAAGAAGTCTGTTAGTTTGCCTGAGGTATGGGGCTTTCAACTATGCTGGACAAAAAAAAACAGATAAAACTCTGTATAGATTCTTCTTTTTTAGTCCTATTGCATAGGTAATGAAGGAACTTTTAGAATTTTTATCTAATTTTGTGTGGTTTTACAAGACAAACGCCAAAAACTTAAAACAAACAGAAATTAAATAAACAATCAATGCAAACAAACGTACAATAGATATTAATGTAAATTAATAAATAAATTTTAAAACGAGTGAAACTTAAATTGAATATGCAAATCAAGCTTGAAACGAACAAAAATTACCGCAAACAAGAGTTTGGGTATTAGAAAAATCTATCAGTTCAAGAGTTTATTTCGCTGTAATTGTCTTTTTATTTTCAATACTGGAAGAACTAGAAAAGAAAATATTTGTAATATAATCCGTTTTTAGTTAAGCGCCAATGACGCAGTAGGCTTTTAGTTTTTGTTTACATTTAGGAAAGGAGGCAGTATCCAAACACTTGTTTGTAGGGAAACTATATTCGTCTTTAACAACTTTAAAAAGAGGTAATAAATTAAACTGAATATTTTATGTGTAATGATATTAATTGCTGAAAGCTGATCGATCCAAAATTTTACAACAATTTTAGTGTTTATTTACAATATTAAGTTCAAAAGAGAATGTTACTCATAAAATTGGTTTTCAGTAAAGCGCAAAAAACGCAGTAGGTTTTGGACTTTTACGGTGAGAGAAGAAGGTCATACCCAAACTCTTGTTTGTGGTGATTTTTGTTCGTTTCAAGCTTGATTTGTATATTCAATTTAAGTTTCACTCGTTTTAAGATTAATCTATTAATTTACATTAATATCTATTGTTTGTTTGTTTGCATTGATTGTCTATTTAATTTCTGTTCGTTACTCGCTTTAAGCATTACTCACTTTAAGATCTATTTATTCATTTATATTATTACTTGTTGTATGTTTTTGCTATTATTGTTTATTTATTTTCTATTCGCTTTGGGTTTCATTTATTCTTTAATAGTAATTTCTGGTCGTTTTGAGTTTAGATTTTAAGAAGTATTTGTATCTGCTGAGCTCAAGTTTAAAATGACCTTTATTTTTCATTGTTATTTTTTTTTCTATGTCATTTATACTTAAATAGGCAAATATTTTTTTTTTCGTTTTAAGCTTGATATGTATATTCAATCTAAGCATTACTCGCTTTAAGATCTATTTATACATTTATATTATTACTTGTTGTATGTTTTTGCTATGATTGTTTATTTATTTTCTATTCGCTTTGGGTTTCATTTATTCTTTAATAGTAATTTCCGGTCGTTTTAAGTTTGGACTTTAAAAGGTATTTGTATCTGCTGAGCTTAATGTTACTTTTCCTTAAAAAACTTTTTTCGGAAAGTTTTTTTAATTAATATCTTTGAAAAGACTGCAGTATGAAAATACAAAAAATGCAGTTTTTTGTAAAAATTGATTCTATTTTTAAAGGTTTTTGTTTTTGATTAAAACAGGCACTAAAACTATTAATTTCCGTTTAAATGAGCCCTCTTGCGACAATCTAGGACCACTGGGTCGATACGATCACCCCTGGTAACAAGAAAAAAGGCAAATAAACATGCAACCATTATGTTTCTTCTGGCAAAAAATACCAAATTCCACATTTTTGCAGATAGGAGCTTGAAACTTCTACAACATTTTCTTTAATACGCTTAAGCTGATGGTGTGATCCGGGTTCCAGCAGTAAGTAGCAGCATAGTAAGAGATATTCATTAAGATTCTATGACTTTTGAAGGGTGTTTTCCCTTTTTTCAAAAATAGGGCAAATTTTCCTAGGCTCATAGCTTTTGATGGGTAGAAGTAAACTTGATGATTCTTATATATCTAAAATTAGCATAAAAATCCAATTCTTTTGATGTATCTATTCATATTAAAATTCTGCTTTTTAGGGTTTTGGTTACTATTAATAATAATAATAATAATAATAATAATAATAATAATAATAATAATAATAATAATAATAATAATAATAATAATAATAATAATTTATTTATTACCCAGTATAAAAAAGAAGTTGAGTATATCAAGAAAACAAACAAACAAAAAAAAAAAAAAAGCAAACTCGTACACTTAACAAATATTTACATAAAACGACGTAAATTATGGTGCGCAGTAAGACCTGCAGCTTTCCTGCAAGCATATGCACTTTTTCCGTAAATCAGGGAGGCCGAATCGCAATATGAGATGCCAGTTCCAGAACCATTTAGGGAGGCACAAAACGTATCGAGAAAATTTAAACTAATAAGTCCAGATAGATTTCAGATCTTTAGGCTTCAGAATTGGAAGAAAACCAGATAAAAAAGAATAGAATCATCGTAAAATGAAGAATATAATTTCTTAAGCGCTATTCTATTGTACCTCCCTATATTTGCAACAATTTTGAATATCCTGTCTGAATTTTTTTTGCATTAGAAACTTTCAGAGCCCAAAGTGTTTTAAATTATAAGTAATGTGAAGACCAGGCAACCGAAAAGAAGAGACACAGGAAATAGAGAAAAACCTAAGTTAACAGGAAGACTCGAACTCGAATTAAAAGAAGTATATTTGCACTTATCAACGATCAATATAAGCCCAATCCGTCTGAACTTATTTTTCGGAAAGTTTTTTTTTAATTAATATCTTTGAAAAGACTGCAGTATGAAAAGACAAAAAATGCAGTTTTTTTGTAAAAATTGATTCTATTTTAAACGTTTTTGTTTATTGATTAAAAGAGGCACTAAAACTATTAATTTCCGTTTAAATGAGCCCTCTTGCGACAATCTAGGACCACTGAGTCGATACAATCATCCCTGGTAACGAGAAAAAAGGCAAATAAACACGCATCCATTATCTTTCTTCTGGCAAAAAATACCAAATTCCACATTTTTTCAGATAGGAGCTTGAAACTTCTACAACATTTTCTCTAATACGCTCAAGCTGATGGTGTGATCTGGGTTCCAGCTGTAGGTATCAGCCTAGTAAGAGATATTCATTAAGATTCTATGACTTTTGAAGGGTGTTTTTCCTTTTTTTCAAAAATAGGGCAAATTTTCCTAGGCTCATAACTTTTGATGGGTAAAAGTAAACTTGATGATTCTTATAAATATAAAATTAGTATAAAAATCCAATTCTTTTGATGTATCTATTCATATTAAAATTCTGCTTTTTAGGGTTTTGGTTACTATTAATAATAATAATAATAATAATTTATTTATTACCCAGTATAAAAAAGAAGTTGAATATATCAAGAAAACAAACAAACAAACAAAAAAACAAAAAACAAACTCGTACACTTAACAAATAATTACATAAAACGACGTAAATTACGGTGCCCAGTAAGACCTGCAGTTTTCCCGCAAGCATAGTCACTTTTACCTTAAATCAGGGAGGCCGAATCGCAATATGAGATGCCGGTTCCAGAACCATGCAGGGAGGCACAAAACGTATCGAGAAAATTTAAACTAATAAGTCCAGATAGATTTCAGATCTTTAGGCTTCAGAATTGGAAGAAAACAAGATAAAAAAAAGAATAGAAGGATCGTAAAATGAAGAATATAATTTCTTAAGCACTATTCTATTGTACCTCCCTATATTTGCAACAATTTTGAATATCCTGTCTGAATTTTTTTTTGCATTAGAAAGTGTCAGAGCCCGAAGTGTTTTAAATTATTAGTAATATGAAAACCAGGCAACCGAAAAGAAGAGACACAGGGAATAGAGAAAAACCAAAGTTAACAGGAAGGCTCGCACTCGAATTAAAAGAAGTATATTTGCACTTATCAACGATCAATATAAGCCTAATTCGTCTGAACTGGTCTGAGATCCAGCTGACAGAATGTGAGAGCTAGGCCCTAGAACGACTCACAAGGAGAACATCGTCCGTATAAGTGAGATACAAGACATCAATTCCATCAGAATTGAAAGTTGAAGGCAAAGATGAAAGGATAGGAGCAATACATAACTTGAAAATAGTTGGAGAAAGCACACCACCATGACAAACCACGTGCTGAAAAAACACCTTTGAATCAGGAATAACTCCATTACATTTCACCCGAATAAAATAGTGGGAATACCAGTACCGTAACCAAACAACAATAGAAAGGTTAATTTTATTAAAAAAAGTAAATAGAGTGCAGGTGAGTGGACTATACTATCGAAAGCTTTTGAAAGATCTAGAGCACAGATATGAAGAGGAAATTTATTATTAACAGCTTGCAACAGGAGGGAAGCTAGAACACGATAGGCGTGCTGATATCCCAGCCTTTTTCTTAGAGCCAAATTGGTTTTCACCAAAATTAAAATTTTCTGAAATGAAAGAGAGAAGAATATATTCAAAATTTTGCTAAGATTGCACGAAATAGTAATTGGTCGATAAGAACTACACTCTCTCGAAGTTTTTCCACACTTCAAATACGGGGTGACTGTGCCACAGAGAAAACTGTCGGGAACCATAGAAGTAGATAAACACATCTGAAACAGTAGCTTAAGGTGATCTATCAAAGTGGGGCAAACTACTTTTAGATGAAAAGAAGAAATTCCGTCTTGATCAACAGAGCTAGATTGCATGTTCTTAATAGCTTGACCAACATCAACAGTAGAAACTGGTAATACATTACTCTGAGAAATAGGATTAGGCAAAGACGACTCGAGAAGATTAGTAAAAAGCTTCTCAACTTCCCGGTTCGCCTTGCCGAAAATATCATTATACTAGGACAACCAAGTATAAACTGCTATAGGACTTTCAGAAAACTCACTACTAAGCTTATCCGAATTCAGAACATGAGACCATTCCTTTCTCGACGCACGAAAATCAAAACCAGATACCCTAGACTGTCGCAAACGTTTTTATGTGCACGCTTGGTCCTTTGCTTCCGATGGAAGGCAACTTTTCGATTTGGCCGACCGCAAGACACCCATATTCGTAGCCAAAACTTAGCTTTATTTTTTAGAGTTTTTAATTCTGGGTCCAAACCCATTCTGGTTTTCTAGTTTTAACTATAAAACAGCAGTCACCTCTGCTTGTTTTAAGCACCAAATTATTTTATCTTAATATTTATTTAGAGACTGCTTATCATTTGAGAAACGGTCAGTAACTTGAAGCAAATTGTAAGGAAATGGTATTGAAACGAGTCGCTCTTGTTCTACTTTTTGTTACCCCGAACTGTTTGATATTCGTCGAAACTTATATAGTCCCCATTTATAACGAACTATATCAATCCAATATGTATGTCTTTCAATAACTTGGCGAATATAAGTGCGTGTAAATATTTCATTCACTTATTAGTTTATATGTGGTTACTACCTACGATTATGAGTTATTCATCAAAATTGACCATAAAATGCAGTTTTCAGTAGAAAAATTTATTTGATTGAAAATAAAAAAATTACAAATACCACTAGATATTGTTGTTTATTTTAAAATGAGCCATTCAACAACTCTCTACGACGTTCCAGTGCCAAGCTATCTGTGGAAAAGAAGAAAAGAGAAAAAAAGCCGTTTGGACAGAATACTGTAGTAGTTGCTACTTTTTTTGATTTTCAAGCCAATATATTTCTCTTGCTCTTAAAGCCAAATGACAGAAATTTTCCTATATAGGAGTTTTGGACAAGGTGGCTCTAATGGTCTACTTCTTGTTTTGATCTGACTGTATTTTTAGGAGTTATGGTTTATTATATTTCTTAACATTGGACGTGATCGTCTCTTACTAGGTTGCTAGCTATCACTGCAACCCAGATTTCTTTATTACAAATGGCAAGAAATCTAGTAATTTTCTTTAAAATTAGCCATTTAACAACTCTCTACGATCTTCTAGTGCCAAGCTATCTGTGGAAAAGAAAAAAAGGTGCCGTTTCATTGGGTTGGTTTATATATTTTGTGGAATATTCAAGTGTTTAGGAATAAGTTCCGTTCCTTCCTTTGGGTCAGATTCAGGTTTTTAGGGCATGTTTTGTTTTCAATTCTAATTTTAATAATTAGTTTCAGTCTCCTATACCTTTTCATATTTAGTCCCGTGGTATTCACAATTTTTGTAATGATAATTTACAAAATACGTACTATTTAGACTTTATTTTTGCCATGCGTGGCGCGAAGCATAAAAACTTAATTACTTTATATTACTTTAACGATACAATTTGCCTGCGTGGCTAGAGTTTTTATTTTGTTTAGTGTTGGCTAATCATGCCTACACAAAACTAAGAATTGACACAAATTCTAATTCTAATACCTTTCTTTTCTCTTTTTTGTAAACAATAAAAGTTAATTAGTTCAGTATCACGACTCATTACGTCACTGAAAGGAATCCATCAAATTTACCTACGCTGATTTTGTGGCGGAAAAGGTGCAACGTGATCAGAAGGGGAGGTTCATACATCTGAGTACAACATCACCTATACTCTTTATTACTTTTTTTGAGTTTATCGCGATGTTTTGTAGGTTTAATATTAATGGAGTGCTGGAATAGTCTTAAAATAGACTTGCTCTGACTTCTGAATCTATTAAGTTTCTAAGATACATAATATTAGTTATCCTAAATTTTATATCTATTTTTTGTCTAGTTTGGTGTTTTAAAGGGGTTTGTCTTAAACAAAAATCTCTTGCGATATTTAGATTTCTCGTAATACTTTCTACCCATTTTGTCTTTTCAAGAGACAATTATCATTCATCTGATATCCACCATAGTTATGATTTGCAACAGGCTTAGGATAATTTTTGGCTGCTCCCATTGTTTGATAATAGTGTATATATATTTTTGGGTCGCGTTCATCTTTGTATAAATGCTTATTGCATTTTTCTTAGTCGCAGTTCAAACTCGTATGTCCCTTAAAGAGTATATTGTGTTGTAGACTTTTAAATAGTCTAAGTTTTGTAAAACTGAATCTTCATGGCTAGGATACGGTTGGTTATGTTACGTTCCTTTTCTGAGGGAGCAGGCCTTTGCCAAATCGGGCGCCGTGATCAGTTTAAAAGGTTAGTAAAAATTTTAATTATTATGGTTTTCATTTAACGTTCACGCATCAACGGTAACAATGGGGAGAATTGACAATTTGTATTTAACCTCTTATTTTGTAATTGTTCTCGGCTATTGGCCTGCGTACTTGTATGGCTTGTACTTGTCCAATTTGGACCAACCCGCCTTGACAATACATGCTGCAGAACCCGTATTTTTTTCAAAAATATACAGAATTTGGATTGCGCATTATTGCTTTTTTACGCATTATTTTATCATAATTATTCTAGGTTTAGGCTAAGCCTACAATATTATTCTACAATCGTGAGAAAACTAGCAAAAATTTAGTTTTAGAAATTTTCGTTAAGAGAAAAAAAGGGGTTCCTTTTTTTCTCTTTTTTCTCTCTTTATTCTTTTGAGGAATTTGGTTCACCTTTTATCGTAATTTGACCACTTGTTGAGAAGGGGTCTGAGACTCGTTTAGGTTGATGCATTTATTATTGTTTCCTAATATATGCCTTTGAATTTGAATTTTCTTGTATATATTTTATTTATCTATTATATTTTTTAATGCTAATAAGTTTGTTGGCTTCGATTCACATAGTAATAACTTTTCTTTTCAGGTATTTCTAGGTTTTGAGTATTTCTGGGGTTCAATTTTAATAGTTTAAGAGTTATACTGCTTTTGAGGTTTTGTCTACATCTACAGACTTATTTTTGGTTAAGGGTTACATCGCATTTCTCTAGGTAGAAATTTACTGGCAAATATTGGTGTCTTAAATGGTACAATTTTGACTCATTCTTATGCCCTGGGTATGGATTTTTCTCCCTTTTTTGCGTCGATTTTTCTGCGATTATTTCTCTTTCTTTATTTAGGTTTTGAGTCAGAATAATACATTATTTCATGTATCTTTTGATTGACTATTTTTGCATAGGCCACATACAATTGATTGCTAGAATCCAAGGGTTAGTTATCGAAAAAGTTTTGTTTAAGGTGATTGTTACAATTTACTTGAGAGGTGTGTGAACTAACTTTGGATTATACCACAAAAAAAGACAATCAAAAGCAAAGAGATCAATCGTTTGAGACAAAAAAACATTTCTAAATGTCTCATTTTTTCAAGGGCAATTTCATCTTATTCGCTGGAATTGGCATTCTTATTATCGGTATTTAATGGGCATTTTAGGATAGTAAACTAATCGTTTATATTATTTTTGTTTTTAGGCGAATAGATTACTCATTAATAAGTATATTAAGATAGTTCAGAATATAAAATGTTACACAGGTCAATTAATCCAATTGCTTATATTGCAAAATAAAAATAAAGATATTTTAAATTTGAGGGAAAAGAAATACACAGATAAATTTATTAATTTGCGGTTCATTTTTCTGTATACGCTAATGTAGGTTCTTCGGACTAATATTTTGCGTGGGCCCATTTGAATTACGTTTCTGATTAATAACATCAAAAGGAAAAGGTGTGATTTTAGGAAAGTCCAAAATGTTAGTTGGCCATTTAGTGTATGGGGTTGACTAAGGCAATCTGTTGGGGTTTTTCATTCGGCTGAATTTATCTTTATCCTTAAAAGAATACTTTTAGTTGCTATTTGTCTGCCTTTTTTCTCTTTCGAGTTTACTGAGAGAAATGGTTATTGATTATTTAAGCAACTGAACACTGCGTGCCTTATGATTAGTAATTGTAAAAATACTAATAATGATAACAAGATATTGCTAAAATGATGGTCTAGTTTTGGTAAAAAAGCACATAGTTTAACTAGTCAAATTTCGGAAAATTGGTTTGTGAATTTTAAATACAAAAAAAGATTCGAAGGAATATTAAGGCCTGCATTTGCTGTTCTGATTGAATAAGAGTTCTTTATCTATAAGAACGATTAGCTATTTTTCTCTAGAAAACAAAAAGAAATTACAGTAATATTTAAAGGAGAACTAGCATATTTTCTTCTCTTTGAGTTTGAGTAGAGACCAACTTGCTTTCTAGCACGCAAGGTGCACGTTGGGGTAAGGAACTAACCTTAATGTGGCAACTGTGCCTTCTACCAGTATTAAGGGTATCTTTGAATTAATTGGTTAGAGCGTGCATTTCTTAGGAAAGCAAATGAAAAAACAGAATGCTAAAACCTTAGGAAAAATCTTAGAAAAGCACAGAAGTCGGGGAGGGGTGGTTAATAAAATTTTGTCATTTAGCTTTCGTATTTATTGGACTGTGTTGGAGTTCGCAGGCTCTTTGTGTCGCGTTCTCTTGGTTAGGATTTATGATGATTCGAAAGTAAGACTCTTAAGGCTGTTTTTATATCCTTTTATGACTCTAAAGTCTTTGGAACTGGTAGGCTAGGTTTGGTTCACGGGTTATGTGTAGGGTTCAGGGATATTTTGCCCCTTAGGTACGAATTTTCACTACACTAGTGCCTGTTCGAAGTTTCTGATAACGCTAGTTTTATCTTTATCTTTTTTTCCTTTTAAAAACCACTCTACTGTCTTTTAACAAAAATTAGAAGTATAGATTATTTATTACAACAGTATTTCTAGGATATATCACAGTGCACAAGGTTAATCAAACTGCATTGCTAGTATTGACTTTAAAAGAGAGAAAGCGTTTTGATTTTGACGGATAAACATGTAAACAAGTCGATCAATTTGCCATTAATTTTGTGAGTTCTTGGAACGCATAGTGATGTCACTGACGTGAAAAAGTTTCCAAGAATTAGCATTTTCCATAGGGCCACTTGAACTGCATAAATAATTTATGACATAAAAAATGATATCAGTTTAAAAAAAAAATGCAAAGGGAAAACTTGCTTGGTCTCGCTTAGCGATTTGTAGGGGTTTTCCAAACAGCTGAATTTATTTCAAACCTCAAAAGAATACTCTCAGATCCCATTGGTCAGCTTAAATTCTCATTTTATTTTACTGAGAAAATATGGTTTTTGATTATTTAAGCTTCTCATTATCGTATGTCTTACGTACGGATTAAAGATCCATTTTTTTTCACCGAAGAAAAAACATATAATTTTATTAGTAATTGTTTTCAATGAAGGAGTTTCTGTGAAACTTTTGAACTCATATTGTTGTTTCGGAAAAGCGGTGATGCATTTTAAGTATACAAATGGATTTAAAAGATTAGTCAAGTCTGGTTCTGCTATTTAGATTGACACAAACTCTTTATTTATAATTTGGTTAACTATTATGTTTCTGCATGATAACAAATTATGCCTTGCATCTTTATTACTCTTATATATACTTGTTTATTACTTTACCGCTAATTACCAAATGTGTTGTTCGAACTAACAGAAAATCTTGGCTGTAATTGGTGCCACAAAGACTTGTACATATTTTTGTCAAATATGTACTGTGGGTTGGCTAGTACTTTGTAAGTTTCACAGAAAGTTTGTGTAGCTATGCTCGGTTATCTTTTCTTGTGATCAAAATCAGACTACTTTATTATTAGAGAGATTTCCAACTTCCTCATTCTTTGTAAATTAACCTTGTTGCATTTAAAAGGAATATGGATATTAGCTAAGTAAAAAGGGTTTAGATGCCTTAGAAAATCGTAATTACTAACGTCGGGCGAATGAGGGAAAAATTTCCAAGTAAGATTTACAAGGGACGCTTTCTCTGGAAGGGCTAGTAAAAATGTTTAAAGGAGTCTTCACGTATTTCCTGCCCTTATGTTAGAACGTAGAACTACTTGCCCACTAACACTCATGAAAGACATTGGGATTAGGTGATATCATTACCTGAGGAAAATGTATGAAAATGCACAGAAGTCATTAAGTTTTAACCAAACTTTTATAGCAACGGTTACTGCTCAAGCAACCGTGTGTAAATTCTAGTTATTTAAAAACTAAATTTCATAAGCTCTGGCCCACTCTCAGCCAGTTTTATATATTTTTAAAGATTTATGAGAAAACTAAGGTTTATTGGTTATTCAATCTAATATTTTTTTGAAAACTTTATTAATAATCGGAAAGGTTTATTGCTTCTCTAGTTTAACGTGAATTGCGAACGAGTTATTTGATTACCGTAATACCCATTACTTGCACAATTTATTATACTTTACTTGTAAAAACAATTTACTTTGAAATGGTTAAGTATTTCAATGATAAGAAATTTTTTTTACCTTTTTTGAATTTAAATGGCGGCAATGGTCGATATTTTCTTAGTTTTCTGTATCAGATGGTAACAGTTGTACTTTGAGCGTTCCTTGTGGTGGAGAAATCTTTGAGGAGTATTGGTGAGTTAGATGATTTACTTGGGTTGTGGGGTATTTGTTCCTCGTAGTAAAGCTATCATAGGCTGGAGGGTTTTGTTGAGCATATACCGTTTGCGGGCTTATAAGAGGATACTGAGCATGATTTGAGATCGTGAGATATGAGGGTCCTAGTGGTCTTTCGTTATAATTGTTTGCAAGAATATTTTCCAATGTGGGGTTGAAGGGTAAATCGACTTCAATTGTAAATAAGGTTTCCACCATTTTCTCTAAGTTTGAACAAAATTCCCATTGCTTTAGCCATTCTCTGTTGACATCTGTTTTGTTTTCTTCCAATTGTCCTTCTAAGCTTTCCTGTCTGAGTTTGATTATTTCCTTTTGGGCTTTTAAATGCTCGTGTTAATGCTGTAGATTAAGGAACTGGATTTGATCTGGTACAAATGCTTTCGGCACGACTGCTGTGGCAGTTACAACAGTACTGGTCCTGTAGTCTTCCAAATTTATCGATTTCTTGCGTCTTGTTATAGAAGCTTTATAGTTTTTGAAGCTTATCAAAGTGATCGTGCCCGTTGACAAGTGTGACGTCACTTACTGATTCCATTTCATTTTTGATTTTAGAGGCCTTCTCCTTGCATTCCATAAATTCAGTCTCAATTAGGTTATTTATTTGTTTTGCCTCAAGGATTTCATTTATTAAGGGATTTGAGTGTTAGAGGCCTAAACTTTAGTAAGGGATTTGAGTGTGACTTCTATCATGTTTTCGATTTTCAATCTCTCTTTTATTATTTTTGCAGCAGCATCTAGGAGTTTCGATCACCTCAAGAGCAATTGGTCCATAATCGTTCCGTTAGCAACGGGATAGCACCAAATTTTTGGGACAGGGGTCGAAAAATTCTTGGTCTGCTTCTAACTTCAGGGTTTTCTATCAAGCCGAAATTCAGGTTATCTGCAAAAGTTAACTATTAATTTTCTTCAACCTTTACAGATAACCTTCATTCAAGTGTTGCATCCAAACAATTTTGTTTTAAAGATTTTTGGCATGTTTGTCCTACTCAAATTTATATCAACATTATTTTATGAATTTGGAAGTACTTGATTTCTAGACGTATTTCCACTTACCTGGCTTTTTAACCACTCCACCAGATTTCATGGTAGCTTCCTCCTCGCCTTCCTGAGTTTTCAGCTTTTTAGGCTTTCCCATCGATATTAGATCAAATTTCTTGTATTGCTTCAATAGGAATTTTCGACCTTTTAATTTATCCTCTTTCGCATGGGCCGCAGCCGATGTTGGTTTTCGTTTTTATGCGTCTTGAGGTTCTTCTGGAACTGATCCGTCGTCTGACTCGGTACAAAAGGTCTCTGAAGACTCATCATTAGGGCTTTCAGGGGTGGTCCTTTGTGATTGTGGAGAATCACTTGCCCTTGCTTCATATATTGCATCTCCTTTGGAGGTAGAGGGATTATTTTCTGGTACCTCATGTCGAATTCCCTACTCAGGAGAGTTAAAATATTCCTGAGAACTTTGGAAAGAGTCAAATGATTATGCAGGGTGTCTCCATTGCTTAATATTGCCATATCTTCATGGGCGTAGGGCATTTTCTGTACCATGGTTTCTTGCCAGGAGGACCATTCTTTGGGCTTGTCTTTGGAAATTGTTTTGTCATTGTATTGTCCTGGGTTTAAATCTTCAGGGGTTGATTGGATCCAAGACAATGTACTTTGCCTTGTTTTTATAGGAATGTTGATTGTGTTAATAGCTTCTCGTAATTTTTTTTGTGTCTTTGGCTGGACTTTTCTTTATTTTGACACCAGGGGTTCCATTACTCTGTTTTTTTCATCCTGTAATGATAAAGGTCTTTCTATTGGAGTGGCAGGTTATACAATTTCATCCGGAAATCTTTTGAAGGGACAAGGGGTAGAAATTCTATCAGGAAAAAATTGGGTTTTTAGGGGGAAAGCGTATAGTCTAATTCTTTTGAACTTTCTGATGATGAACTTTTTGGCGTTTTTATTCTCGCTGGTATTAGGGATTTCTTTTGGGAATTACTAAATTTTTCATAGCTAAGAATTCCTTGAAATTTTCTTCGTAACTATTATTCTCAAAATAGTCTTGTTTGAAATTAAAAGGTTTTAATTCCGCCAGCCTCGATCGAGTTGGTTTGTTTTCCGCGTCTTTTTCTGTCGATTCGTCAGAAACGTGTTGAGATGCCCATTTTTTCGGAAATTTGGCTCTTTTCATTCGACTAACGTGTGCCTTGTAGGTTATTCCAGTATTAGGGTTTATCATTTTAAAAGTAAAACCGTTGTCATATTTTTGAATATTTTATGTGGTTCAGAGTATCGACTGGAGAGTTTTTTTGCCTTCAGTTTTAGTTTCATTCTTTGGATAAACGCAATCTTCTATTTCAAAATATATTTTCTCTTGACTTGGGGGAGATCATTCTGCTCTTGGTTCGTTTTAGATTTTTCTAATTCCTGCCTAACTATCCTGTAAGTTTCTCTCATTCTGTTTGTGAACTCCTGTTTATAGTCCTCAGTATTATTGTTAGACTGTGTGGATTCTATAGTTTCATGATACGGTATTTTGAAATTGCGACCGAAAATAAAAAGGAGTTTGTTTAGTCACTTCCGAAAAAGCTGTATTGATCAAGTTGGTTAAGCATGCTAAGATTTGGTCCCAATCATTTCAACTGCCTTTTTTGTAAATACTCAAGACCTTTGAGAATATTTTATGGCGATTATCTATTTTGCCATTTGCTTGGGGGTGGTAAGGGGATGTCACTAATTTATTTATATTGAGAAAACTCATTAATTCCTTGGTTACTTTGGAAACAAATTGTTTCCATTGTCACTCAAAACCGTGGTTGGAATGCCAAATTCAAAATGATTTCGCTAATGCTTTGCTTGTGGTATACGCGCTTTGATTTTTTAATGCTTTTACGAACATAAATTCAGTAAAATGATCGATTATACTAAGCGCCCACGTATGTCCTCTGTTAGAAATAGATAAACCTCCGCTGGTTCCATACAAATCAAAAGAATAATATCGAAAGGGTATTTTGCTGTTGGGATCCTTCCCATTGGAGGGTGGGGATAAAATTGGGGATTTTTTCTCAAATTACATGATTTGCAATTATTTATGAATTCTTTGAGTTTGGTTAATGCTGAGAGAACGAAAAAATATTGTTTTAATCTATGGTAGGTTTTCAAGCTTCCCAAGGGTCTGCCTGCATCCAAGTGAAAGAATTCGATGGCAGGTACTATTGAATTTTAGGGTAGCACTGGGATTATTGAAGTTTGGTTTCTATTAACATCATCTGTTACTATTCTGCAGAGGATTCCTTCGTCTAAATTGTAATAAAAATTGTCTATTTCTCTTCTGAGGGCTTTGAATTTTTCGGGCAGCTTATCACAATTCCCGAAATATTTAATGAGCGTTAAACACCTCTCATCCTTAATTCAGTTTTCTTTTATATTTGCTAGCGATAAAGGGCAATGATTAATCTTATTCCCTCCTAATTGAATTTTGGATATATTCTTTTTATGGTTTTTGTTTACTGGGTTTGATGGCATTTATTAATTTGATTTCACTATCTGAGGAGTTATTTTTGGGGTATCTAATCAAGCAATCAAAGAGGGCATTTTGTTTACCCGTCAAATGCATAACTTTGTAATCTAGATCTTGGATTTTCATTATCCATATAGCTAAAATTCCCGTTGGATTTATGAATGTGCTCAGGTACTGCAAGCTTGTATCGTCTGAACGCAGCTTAAATTTTTGACCCACTCAATAATGTCTAAATTTGTCCAAGTGGTAAATTATAGATAGTAGCTATAATTGTGTTGCAGAATAACTGCTGTTGTCTTTCGTTAAGGTTCTACTTGAATAGCATATGACCTTCTCTACATCCTTAGGGGGTTTCTGTAGCTTTTCGGGAGTCTCTACGGGGATTAATTGAGATAGGATTGCACCGATGCCGAGATCCGAGGCGTCAGTGGTGACCACAAATTGTCCTTTTTCGAAATCAGGTAACGGCAGTATCGGCTTAGAAGTAAGTGCCTTCTTGAGATTGTCTAAGGAAGTTTGAGCTTCCTGGGACCACTTAATATTTAGGAACGTCCTTTTAGTTGGATCCCTTAGAGGTTTTGCAATTTGGGGGTTATTGCATATGAATTTTCGAAGAAAAACTAGTCAAACCAAGAATTGCTCGCAATTGTTTTATAGTTTTTGGGGGTTTGAGATTTTCTACGCATTTTATCTTGTCAGGACTGGTGATATTTGACCTTGGGTTACTATCATTCCATAAAATTTGATTTTGGGTTGAAGTAAATTTACTTTTTCAGGTCTACATTTCAGATCGCCTTCCCTGAATTTCACAAAAACTTTGGCTAAATGATCCTCCGGGTTTTTTGCTACGCAATTTACATCATCCACAAAATGAATAAGATTCTTTACGACTCATAATAAGTGTAACAAAGGTCTACATAATGCACTTAAACTAGTCTTAAGTCCGAAGGGTACTCTTAAATATTCATAAGAACCACATTCAGTTGTAGAAAACGCCGTTTTATAAACGTCATTATCTGCTATCTTGACTTGGTAATACCCCTTGTATGAGACCTAGAGAGGTAAAAATTTTATTTTTGTTTGAGATCGAGTCCAGGATTTCGTCGATTCGAGGCAGGGGATACTTATCACTGACTATTTGCTTATATAGGGCTCTATAGGTTCACTACGTGCCTAA
>JAPEVW010000296.1:0-5000 GCA_027921565.1 Artemia sinica | reverse complement strand
TAACACTAATGACTCTACATTTCCAACAGTGTTTGGTAAGGTTGGGGCTATTCTACTATTACTATAAGATTTTTTTTGAAGATTCACCTTTTATAAGTTTTATCTTACGCTAACTATGGTACAATTAGGTTTCCTATCTATGCTGAAATGAATAATAAAACAACACTACACATATCTCTATCTGAACACCTAGCAATACATATAAGAACGATTTAAAACACACAATATTATGTTCACCACGTTCACTGGTAAACATTTAAACACTTTCACTGGGACTGTTTGTTATGTAATATTAATGATAGGTTATCGAAATTGTAAAATTTTCTAAATTAATAAAATGTGGCATATGCAAATTCACACCTACTTCACCACCTTACGTCTCTCTTATTGTACTCACTCCTCTTGTTGTAAATTATGGTCCTTCACTATTTTTGTCTTGTGCAAAAAAATTTAAAACACTTACAATATAGTTTCTTCACAGAATAGTTCGAGTATTGTTCTGTTCATCTTGGGCGAAACACTTTCTCTAATTGTCAAACGGGAAATGATACTTCCAGGTACATGTGTGTGGAATTTTGATGACAGAGTTCATTCTCCCCTGCTATCTTTGGATAGTTCATAAGGTGCTTTATCGTTAAGGGGTTAAGCACTGGGATCGCGCCGGTAATAGATGGGTTGACTCTCTTATTAGCATTTCAATCTTGGGCTATTTTGAAGCACATAGAGAATGTATTTCTAGTATAAAATTGTTCGTTCGTGCACTTAGAGATTATAGTTCTCTTCTAAAATTGTTCGTGAATGGCTTGTATCTATTAGCTTTGGCGGTGATTCTTTGGTTAATCACAGGGGAATTGATGTTTGGATTTAGAATGGGTCGACATCAAACTTTAGTGACTCCTTCAACGTTTCGTCTTTAACTTGTGGGGGGAGTATATTATCACTGAGGGGTTAGTCACTGGGGTTAATTTTGGTTTCTGTAATTCAGTGGTTGGTTTCCAGGTCTATTTTTCAGAAATTATCTCGTAGCATTTATGGGATAACAGAGACAGGAACTTTTTGTATTTGATAGAGGTGATAGGATGGATTCCAAGAAATGATCGAAAGGAATTCAACGCGTGAATCTGCGACATGTGAATAAATTGGTTTCATCAAATATCATAACTATGCAGTTATATGGTATACCAGTCCACGGGATGATGTTTATGCACTTACATCTTATGCTGGTCGGCGGGGTTGTCAGGATTGTTATGTTTATATAGTTCAGTAATACACTGGAAACTAAGAATTATAGATATTGTTACCTGATATATAATATGGTTTGTGATCGAGGAAACAATGATCAAAAAGGTAACCGTAATTTTCGTCCTAGCTTCGTTACCTGTAATTTATGGTGAGTACTCTTCGTTGGTTGAGGGATGACGAAAATAGATTCTACTAGGTTATATCTGCACTGGACTACGTATTTTAATGAATGATTTCCGATAGGTCATTCCAATTCCTGTAATAAAAATAACGAGGCAGTATCACAAGTTCTTTAAAACGAGTAGTCATAACACATAATAGGTAATACGTTTGGGTACATTTATGGTGAATTTACTCTACAAGATAATATTAAACAAATAGGCTAATATTATTACACATATATTGATTTTAACAAAAGAATAATATTATCATGTTGGTTTCAAATATATAGAATTTCCATTGGGAAATCTAAAACATAGGAATTTCTTCTAAGTTGTTATAAAATAACGACGATATAAGAGATTAATTCCTTTAACTTTAAGTAACGTGTCTTGTTATGCTCCTTAGTATACGCTATTACGCACATTTTATTTTAATTCCCTTCAACAGTTATTTAATTCTACATTAGATTTAAAACAATCGTTTAAACATAAGTTACGTTACGTCAATAAGTTTGAGGTCTCAGTTTACAACATATTTCATGCCTTCATTGTTCACGCACGTCCGTGCTGTTTAAGAAACGCATGTTGCAGCTTCGTACCCGCACGGTTTTACGTAAACGACACTTACAATGAGGGAATTGGACATAGCAAGGACAAGTGGAGACCTCTATACCCACTCGTTCTCTAATGTCTTCCCTTTTTTTGGCTTATACGTTTTCATGGTTTTCCGGGTTTAACTTCTACATTTCAGCCGTTTCCCCATGTTCTTTTTTCGGGTTTTGCCTTCTTAGTCTCAAAATTCTTCCATAATTAAAAGTTAGTAAGGTTCTTATAGTCAAGGAAATGGCGAATACGTAACATACGGTCAAGGTATGTTCCACCAGAAATTGGTTGAGAATAATCCGTATCTATTATCCACGTACATTAATCTCTGGTCTTCATTTGTAATTAGGGGAATCTGGGAGTCTAATGCTTCTTTTATTTTTGTAAGCGACAATGTCCCTTTATTCTTTTCTATTTTGGACCATATTGAGGTTTTCATTTCCTCACTTTCTATATTGGGAATAGTGTACGACAGGTTGATTGCCTTAAAATTGATTATTTAAGGACTTATTATATTTGTGCTCGTAGTAATTAACGGCGTTTGAACTGTTGATTCCTTAGTTACAAGTTGACATCCTTATTTTATGGTTATCGTACCCACATCTTGTAATAGTAATTCGGTCCTCTAACTTGGATTGATTTTTTTTCAGTATTATTATAACAAGACAAAGTTCCAACAGTTTCTTTTGGAACAGAAAAAAAACAAAGATCAATTCTAAGGTGTATGAATATTTCTCGTTTAGCGCTTCCTATCAAAGCTTCGCACGAATTAGGTATTTCTTCCTGTTTTGTGTCTTTTAAAAATATATCTGACATACAAGATCCGGATTTGACGTTATAAATAGGTAACGTAAGCTGGCATATTAGGTTTTTAAATGATACGCACTCTTTTAAGTCTTGTGGATTGGCTAGGGCATATTTTCGTCTATCTTGATCAACAAGTAAATACTCTGCTTCAGGTGTGATAGTCATAAAAGAGTTTGTCTTCTTTATATTAGCAGGGAAGGTCGAAATTTTGTACAAGCTATAGATGGATTGTTGGTTTATCAATGGAATCGTTACTACTTCGAATAATTGTTCATTTATTTCCGTGATGTGGACTTTTAATTTTGTATAATAAAGAAATATATTTGATACTTCTGGTTCTGTGGGTAAATGTAAACCAAACGTTAGGTGCGTTTTTATTTCGTCTAAAAAACTTTTTAGGTTAGAAGGATCTACTAGGTCGTATGACTGTTCCTCCCGTGAGGGCAAAGAATGCGAATTCGATCTTACTATCGTCCGTCGCTAGATTTAGTAATGACATGGTAATTATATCGAGTGATACCATGGTAAGGCTCGTTTCTGTCACCACGCAATCCACTTCGTTACTCAAATAATTCATTCAAATAATTCGTAAGGTAGCTACACAGTAGGCAGAATGTACCAAATAGGACTTAAAACGCTACTTGTCATCATCGCCTGACCAAGAGCTTCCTACTTTAGGCCTTTCTTATTGATCACTAATGTTTTGGCATCACTTGTATTATTGTATATTCACTGATACTGAATTGGTTAATTTATTTGCATACCTTTAAATTTATTACTGTGCATTATAAGTTGATTTTTCATTAAGGACATGAAATCCACCTCCATCAGCGGCAAGGAAAGGATTGCTAGTTGGTGGTTGTGAACACAACTCCATACTACAAGAACATTTGACTTTACATTGATTAGGAATATTTCCATCTGTCAGGTTTCTTAACCGTTCTACCTGACTGTGTCGTTACTTTTTCTTCTGTTTCTTGCGGTTTTTTCTTTTAATTTTTGCTAGCAATATACGATCAAACATTTTGTATTGTTTTTTCAAAAATTATTGACCTTTTAATTTTGTTTCTTTTGCGTGCGCGGCCGCTGAAGTCGGTTTTGATTTTTCTATTTCATTAAATACCATATGGTCTGATTCGCCGTCAGACTCTTCGAAACTGGTTTCTGATGATT
The DNA here is from genome assembly GCA_027921565.1 of Artemia sinica. Classification (NCBI taxonomy): domain Eukaryota; kingdom Metazoa; phylum Arthropoda; class Branchiopoda; order Anostraca; family Artemiidae; genus Artemia; species Artemia sinica. Next base: position 1,014 of record JAPEVW010000296.1, on the reverse strand, counting down.
CCACATTAAAACTTTTAGAAGTGGCACTTCGTGTTTTTGAGGTATCACCTGCCCTTCCTTCGTAAATTTCTATTCCTCTGGAAGTAGAAGGTTTATTCTCCAAGTCCTCGCCTTGAGTTTTCAACTCAGGAGATTTGAAAGACTCTTGAGCACTCTGAGATGAATCAAAAGTTTTTGCGGGGTTCCTCCAGTGTTTAAATGCCATGTCTTCAGGGGGATGGGTTTTTTTGTACTAGTGTTTCCCTCCATAAAGTCCATTGTTTAGACTTGACCTTGGACACAGTTATATCATGATATTGTCCTTGGTGGTCATCCTTGGGAGTTTGATTCCAAGGCAATGTACTTTGCCTCATTTTTATGTGGAAATTTATTAAATCCATAGCTTCTCGCAGATTTGTTTAATTGAATCTTTATAATACCCGGAGTTTCTACAGCTCTGTTCAATGCCTCCTGTAGCGACAGAGGTCTCTCTATTGCGGTTGCTGGGGTAACCATATCGTCTGGAAATCTTTTTGGGGGACAAGGGGTCGAAATTCTATCAGGAAAAAAATGGGTTTTCGGAGATATCGTGTAATCTAATTCTCCTGCGCTCTCCGATGATGAACTTTTTGGGCTTTTTGGCGTTTTTATTCTTGCTGGTATTAGGGACTTTCTTGTGGGAATAACTAGGCTTTTTATAGCTAAGAACTCTTCACAGTTTTCCTGATCACACTCATTTTCAAAATAATTTTGCTTGAAATTAAATGGTTTTAACCCGGTTAATCTTGATTTAGGGGGCTCGTCTTCTGTGTCTGATGAATCGGTAGACGAGGGACGCCATACCCAGCTTTCCGGGAATTTGGCTCTTTTTATTCGGCTAACATGTGCCTTATATGTTCTTTCATTATCGGGTTTCGCCATTTTAAAAGTAAAATCGTTATCGTACTTTTTGACTATTTTGTACGGTCCAGAATATTTATTGGAAAGTTTTTTGCCTTCCGTCTTTGCCTCGTTGTTTAGGTAGACACAATATCC
>JAPEVW010000295.1:72500-178317 GCA_027921565.1 Artemia sinica | reverse complement strand
GTACACTGAAAATTATGGTAAGCTGGTAAGCAAAGTGAAGTCATGAATTAGATTTAATGTAGTTTGGTTCAACTGTCTCATAGGTAACATTTTCTTCCAAAGGGGCAAAAAAATGTCTGTAAAGAAGCAAATGTGGGCTAAACGATAAATTTGGGCTATGTAAATAAATTATAAATTGAAGCGAAAGAATGAGCATATGCTTAATAGATATAAAAAAAAAGATGATTCCAAAAATGTTTTTCAATACAACAGAAAAAAAGCAAAATAAGTAACTAAAATAAATGGTCAAATACTGAAACAAGAAAGAATTACGCAAAGAAATTTATGAGAGAAAAACCTAAAATATAAATTCGTTTTAGAAGAATTAAATTAGCAATCAGAATTATAGCAAGATAAAAAAAAAAAAAAAAAAAAAAAAAAATGTTCATAAAATCTTCAAAGTGGAAATTGAAAGACATAAATTTCTTTTGAAAAAGAAGAAGTAGAACTGGATTTGAAATAAATATTTAAGGCCTCATTAAGATCCCTAGAATTTGTTACGACAGAAGAAGGCTTTAAAATACACATTAAATCAGAATAGATAGCACACAAGGAAAAAAAAAAACACCACAAAAAACAGAAAAAACTTATTCTTCAATTGTTACTAATGTTAATTGAGATGACTTAAAAAAAAAGAAAAAAAAAAAAAATCAGTTGACGCTTTCAAATTCCCTAAAATAAAAATTTCCCAAAACTAAATTTCTTAAGATTAAAAATGTTTTCTAAATCGGCACCAGTTTAAAAAAGAAAAAATTAAAACAATTAAAAAAAAATTTACTTTTTATGCGATATGACAAAAAATATTAAGAAAATAAAAGAAAAATGTTCAAGAAGAAAGTTTCGCCTTTGCGCTCTGCCTCTCCCAAAAAAACTCAATGATAGATGAAATACTTAGGACTACACCTCAGATGTGAAATAAGGATGACACTTAGAGTTTCCAAGATTGAATAACCGAGCACATAATAACTTTGAGTCGTTGAAACTAAAAACCATTTTTCAGATCATACACACCGCCATGGCACTTTTACTGCTTTATTCTGACTTCGCATGACCTCCGTTTTGAACTTCTTTTGGCTTTTTCAGATTTTTCTTGCAATTTGAATAATATTGTTAAGATCAAATGCTGCTTTCACATTGTCCTGAAAATATTAATATGAAATTAATATGCATATGCAATATTAAAATATAAAGTTATACAATAAATAATATTCAAGCAGTAAATATTAATATACAATTAAACTTAATTCCTTTAAAAGAAACATTTGTGTTTCTTCACAGCCTAGGTATATGTACCGTCAGGAAAATTTGTTTCAGAAATGGGACATATGACAGCACTATAAAGGGACAGTGGTCAGGGCGCTGAACCATTGACTGGTTTCCTAATAGCGTAACAAAGCATAGCAAATGTATATAAATTCGTTATTGCGCACGCGCGATGTCGGAGTCAAGAAGAAACGTGCGAGACATGCTGCGTCCCATGTTTTTTTACTGAAGACCGGTTGAAAACGGTTCTTACCTCCTATTCTGATCCTCCCATTTCGGGAAACTAATGTTCTTTATTTCAGAATAAAGAGTAACTCTCTGATTTTAAGAAAGGAAGAACATGAATGAAATAAAAGGGACGACCCACACTGCAGATTTTTTTTTAAAAGTGCCAGAGACTTTACAACATATAATTGTTCAATGCTACAGCACAGCTTAGCTGGCAGCAGGTATCAAACGGATATTTGAAAGACTGAAGACGAATAAAGATTTTGACGAGCTATTTAAAGCCAAATATAATGCAACAGATGAAAGATACTTGTACAAAAGCATAATTGATTTTCTCGTGGATACTAATACTGTTTGGAGAAAGCAAAGTGAGTGCAGAAGAGAGCGAAAGCGAGTAGCAAGAGCCGAATAGGTACTAACCGGCGTCCCAGGCCAGGCCTTACATGGCTGGAAAATGCTCTTATTTTTGCACATTTGCTCATTACTCTATATATATGCGCGGTGTTGTTTTTACTCTATAGATATGTGCTCATTACTCATTTACTCTTATTTTTGCACATTTGCTCATTACTCTATAGATATATACGGTGAGTACGGTGGTGTTTTTTTCAAATGACCCTGTACATGTTGACATACAATGAACCTAAATATATTTAAATGAAGTACTTGTGTGTGTGTGTGCGCATTTATGTATTTTAGACCCGAAAATCTAAAAGGAATAATGCAATAAAGGTAAAAGACAGATAAACAGCAAAAAAAAGAAAACAAGAGAAGAGAGGGAAAAATACACAGACAAAAATGATACACTAACATTTATAGATTACACTGTTCTAAATAATAGAAAAAAAAAAAAAAAAAAAAAAAAAAAAAAAAAAAACACAAATACTTAAACTAAAAAATAGAACAAATCACTTAAACCAGTTTCAAATCGTTTGAAAGTATTAGCGTGTCAATATAAAGAAAACAAATTTCAATAGGGTTGATTAGAAGGCAAAATAAACATAAAGACGACAGAAAAAAATGAAACAGAGAAAGACTTCAGAATTTAATAATGCCAGAATTTATCTGAACTGACCGAATCTCAAAGAGTATGCTGTATGAAAGATCCGGTTCAATCCCGCTATCTAGGGCTATAATGAAAGAACGGACAAGATGGCTAGGACACGTTCTGCGGATGAAGGATGAAAGATTGCCAATGATTGCCTTTGTCGGACAAACGTCTAGGGCCAAACAGAAAGCAGGATGTCCCGAACGGGGAGCGTGCGTAGCTGTTTTGAGCTCAGGTGGCTTGGCGCTAGCGTGAGTTGTTAGTAGTAGTAGTAGTAGTAGTCGTGTTTTCTATACCTCCAGAGGCTATTTCTTTTAAAATACTACAGAAAGGAAAACAATGTATGCTTTACTATGGCTTGCTGTGCTCATCCTAGATAACAACCCACAATTATTTCCTGTTTTCATGACAATCAGTCTTACATTTGTTCACTGGAAAATGTATTTCGTATTTGAATTTCTCCGGTGAAATATAAAAAATGAAAAAAAAGGATCTTGCAATATGCAAACCCCCTCCCTCTCGCCTCTAAGGGAGCTCCAAATCCCACAACTATTAACTTATGTTTTCATTTTTCAGGTGACCTGGCTTGATATCAGAGGAAATTAGCCCTCTAACCCACAAGAATACAGCGAAAGAAGAGCTTATGGTTTTTGCCCTTTTTTAGATTCTGATGGTGGAAATGGGCAACGAGGAGCAGGCAAATTAAGTTTTGATTCATTTTAAAACTTGCCGTGCTACAAATTCTATTAAAAACTTCTAGCCCCTAAATGCAAAATACAAAGATCTTATTTCCTCCCTCTCTAAAATAAAAACTATTCCGTTTTTTCTGTCTCTATGTGTTTGCCAAATCTGAGAAAATTTTGGTTTATGTTCTTAATCTTATTTATCTAAATAGTTTAGTAAAAAAAAAACATTTTTATACAATTTCTCCAACGTCAAACAATATTTTTTTCCTTCCCATCAAAATTTAGAGTACTTCGGTAGTCCTTACAGAAAGGAAACATTTTTGAGAATAAGAAACCAAAAAAAAAAAATTTTCTTTCGAATGGTCTAATTGACATTCCTGTAAGACGTCAGCGCTCTCTACCTACATCTGATTCTGAGAAACAAATGTCATTATTTTCAAACTCGTTTTTCTCGGAATTTTGGAGAAACAGATTCGGCGAAACCGCTCTGAGCAGGCGATTCGTTGTGTTTTATATATTTTTTTTTTTTTTTTTAATGAACAATGAATAATAGTAGCGTATATTGATTTTTAATTTGCATAAAAAATTCACCTAACATTTATTTATTGATCAGATTAGAAATAGATTAGAACATTTTTATATGAACAAAAATAAATAAACAGCGCATTTGCCTAGCATACATCAGCGCTGCCAATTAAAAAAAGGTAAAACTAAAGCCGCCTTAATCTAACTTATCAAACAATATCAAAACCTTGATGAACACAACATCAAGCAAACTGTTTGTCATAAAAAACGCTACAAAAAGACGACGAAAAAAACAGTAATAACAACATTTTTTTTTTAGATTGAACTAGTTTTGTATTATTTCATTAGGGAGTTTAGTTAATTTTTTTCATTTTTTTAAATAAAGTTGGAGTTGCTCAATTAACTGACTTGACAACAACAGACAATGATAACACCAAAAGCATTAAGAAGATCAGCACACTTGGTAATTAACAAACTAATACAATTCTAAATGAATTTTTTTTTTCAACTCCGGGAGTCGCCAACTCTATTTGAACCCAAAAATCCCCAGCTATTAAATAAGAAATATGTTTTTAAAAATTATATAAATTATTAAAATCATAAAAACAAACACTCCATAGTAATTTTTAATTACAAACAAATTTTTGATATTCCTAAACATTTGTTAAAATTTTCATAGAGCCGACTCTACGAGTTTTCATGTGATCATTTATTGTCCACTGAAAACGCTGTTCAAATATCGAACGACAGCCTAAAAGATCTTTAAAGTTGTTCAATCGGGTAGGTTGACCCTGTCACCACGGTTTGGTAGATGAAAAAAAAAAAAAAAAAAAAAATGGACTGTTGGAACCAAGGGCATATCCAAGATTTTTGTTGGAGGGCAAGGGGGGGGGGGGGTACATATTTTTTTTTAACGCATAAAATGTGTTCATATATATTTTTGTTACGTTTTACGAGTCATTTTTTTTGAGTGGATAGGAGGTTTAGATCCAATAAACTCCCCCCCTGGTTTCAACCTTGTTGAAACTGAAGTGGTTTGATCCTGTTTTTTTCCTTAGCATATTACCCCTGTTCCTTTTGGGCGTTGTTATTCCCTACTTATCGATGTTTTTGGCTAAATACACGACTGGGTGAAGCCGAGAGGATGGAGGAATTTTCCATTCTGTTTCTTTCTAACTGTTAATCATGTAACGAACTAGTGAATATGCTTTTTATTTTTAATAACATAGAATAATTTGTATTTGAATTTAAAATATTAAAATAAAAGTAAAAATTATTATAAAATATACTATTAAATTATATATATTATTTAAAATATTTAAGAAATATATTTGACATTTAAGTTTAAGGAAGTTCTTTTATCCCCACTATATGCTTCTTTAATTTGTTTCTCTTCCACGCTCATTGAGTTTTTGCTCTATCGTTTGAGAATTATCAACTTGAATAATCTTAAGTTAGATTAAACTCATTATTTAAATTAAATTTTACCTGTTTTTTTTTAATCATTTAATTCTTGATAGTGAAGAACTGTTTTATATTTAACGTTGGCCAAATAAGGCCAAGGTTATGGGTAACGTATAAGAGTGGAAACTGATGCTAGTGTAAAAAAAAAAAAAAAAAAAAAAAAAAAAAAAAAAAAAAAAAAAAAAAAAAAAAAAAAAAAAAAAAAAATAAACGGGCGCCATCCAGCGTTTGACCTTTTTCCAGTGTAATAATAAGGAAAAATTAGTGTAACTAGCGTAATTGGCAAAGCTATCGCAGTAAAGAAGTGCCTAATCTCGGTAAAAAAAAAAAAAAAAAAAAAAAAAAAAAAAAAAAAAAAAAAAAAAAAAAAAAAAAAAAAAAAAAAAAAAAAAACCAACAACAAAAAAGAAGCTTGAGAAAAACAGTAATTTTTTCGTGGATTACCCATCCTCTTTGGTCTGGATTTTATTTAGAATTACGAAAAAGGCAAAATACTAAACCCGGAGTCTTGGAAAAAGTAATAAATTAAATATTATCCTCAAAAAGAATATTAAGCATTTGTTTCACAATTAGTTAATATCCTGGGATAAGTTTTCAAACCTGGGAATTTTTCCAGAAATTGAATTTATTTAAATTGAAAACTCAGTTTTTCCTATGACACTTACCTCAGTGAGACAAATTTCACTAGCTTTCCTTTAGCATCCCATTTGGGGGGGGGAGCTCGTCCAATTTCTTTTCCGTCTTTGAACATAACCAACGTTGGCAACTGTTTACTGAATGAAGAAGTATCTATGCCATACTGTTTGGGCAACTCCAGGGTATCTACCCACATCGATTTTTCCAAATTTGAGATTGTCTAAGGCATATCTGCAAAACCAAAAAAGAAAAATAAGTAAGAACATGTAATAATAATTTATTAAAGAATTTAACAAAACAATTACTAACAATTTATTAATTTGGTCCAAGTGTTTGGAATGTGTTCTCGATCAGTGTTAAGGCACCTATATATCTATAGAAAATTAAGAACAGAAGAAGAAGAAGTATTTTTTGGGGCAAGGAGGATAAGGAACCAAAGTTTAGTGTGGTCTACTGTATATTGTAGCGTCTTCTTTTTCCAAATATGATACACATTTCATACTACACATACTTGCTCTGAGCAAATACGTCACAACACTTAGTTTAGTTGCTAAAAAGTGGTCGGACAAAAAAAAAGGTCTTTTTTTTCCATAGGCTTCATTCTCGTGATGTATACATCGGAAACAAAAATCGCGCGTGCGCGAAGGGCAAAGTATGAATCTTGTGTGGCTTTAAATGAGTTTCACTTTTTTTTTTAATGGAGAGAATAGCCTTTGTCGATACTGTATTATATTCTCTCTACTGTGGCGTGTCTTTTTTCTTTGGAGGAGAGAGGTCGGTCTTTGATTCCAAGTTTTATTTTATACAGTTTTTTTTCTTTTTGTAGCAGTTGCAGGTGAATTTATCGTTTTTATAGCCGCCCGTTTCCAGAGCTTTGTTTCTTCTTGGCGACTGCTTTTTAGAATGATCAAATCAAACATTCTTTAAAAATAGTTTGTTCATATATTTCAATAATTACTTATCCAGAAATTCCATTTCGCTGCCACCATGTCTTCCGTAGAAAATTATATTGTATTAAAAACTTTATTTGTTAAATTTATTATTTTTGGGAATTTATGTGTCGGAAGTATAAATTTTGTGGAGGCAAAGTATAAGAAGGAAAAAAAAGAGTAAAAACTGAGTTTTTTGGAAAGGCGGTTATGGAGAGGGGTTACTATCAAAACACTAGCATTCCTGTCCTCAAGGGTAGCGACGTCCTCCCTCCGCAAGGAGGTTGAAAGTTGTCATGGAAAAAGTTTGTCTCTCCGCAAGGAGGATGCTCCGTTCACGTACAGAATAATATCTGTTCGTTATAAGTTTCTGTGTACAATATTTTCGTTTTGCACATATCTAGGCATGGATGAGGTGTATGTTAGGAGTAGTGAGAGGTAGCGGCCTGTTGAGTTGTAGCGCATGCGATGTCTGAAAAAGAAATGTACCTCTCGATGACCCAAGAGGGCATAATCTAAACCTTATGATAGGCATAATCATAACCTTATGTGAGTCTAAACCTTATGATAACCATCATAAGGTTAGACTCACAAGAAGGCATAATCAGGCGACATCCGACGGAGGCTAATGATACAGCTCGGGGATGAAATAACCGTCAAAGGCTGTGTCTGCACCTGGCAAAGGGTGCAACTTTTGATAAAATACAAATTTGCGGTTTTAAACTGGTGGTGAATATCTCTACGAGAGTTTCAGATTCCAGCTTTTTTATTGTTGATAAAATGTTTTTGAATATCAATTAATGTATATTTGAATATTAATTCAACTATTTAATACTTAATTAGTTGAATATCAATTGAAAATTAAATTAATTAATTAACTTTTAAAATATTACAAAACCAGATAAGTAAAACAAAGTACAAGTAAACGAAAACTAAATAAGTAAATAAATAAATAAATAACTAAAATAAAAACAAAAACTAAAAAACTAAAAGGTAAGACAATAAAAGCAAGAAAGACAGTAGCAGGAAGATTGGATACGCTCTAAAAGACTAAAACACAATTTTTTTCCTGTTGCAATTTCTTATGCATTTCAAATATCTAATCAGAATTTTATTTCGAAGGAGAATTGGATACCTATGAAACCAATGTTTTGTTTTTTATGCACTTCGTTTTATGCATCTTGGCGATTTTTTTTTTTTTAATTGCGTGTCTTTTGCTGCATTTTAAAAAGTTCTTTTAGCAAGCTTAATTTTGGTCAACTAAAAGCTTTCATTCATTTTTTAGTGCTAATGGTTATTCTCAACTGAAAAAGGTCAATCAATATTTTTTGATCATCTGAAGTTGCCAAGTTAAGCAGGTATAAAAAACTGCTAGCTCTAGAATACGAGCGACGTCATTTGCAGCATACATCATGTACATTATAGTACACTTGCAAGGGTTCAACCACAGATAACTAAGTAGTCCCAACTGAGCAACTTTTCGATTTATAATCAATTTGGTGCCTGTACTCGTCTATTTTCAGTTTCTTCCAAAAATATTTTCCATGATTGTTGTCTGTTAGAAGCAAGTTTATTTAGAAAATTAGATCAAACAGTTTCTTGTAGCGAACTGTAAGTAAGGAGCAATTCGGCCCAATAGTAACCATAAAACTAAAATGGAATTTTGGTAACAATTACAATTACAAAAATACATCAAAAGATTTGATTTTTCATGCTAATTCTAAAATTATAAAACTCATTAAGATTACCGTTACCCGTCAAAAGCTACTAGCCTGAGAATATTTAACTGATTTTCAAAAAGGGGAAACACACCTACAATTCAAGTGGTGTGAATGAGAATTACATCATCAGATTCATCATATCAGAAAAACCCGTTTGCAGAGGTTTCACGCGCTCCTATCTACAAAAATGTGGAAATTTATATTTGTTTTTACCAGAAGAAAGATCACGGATGCGTGTTTATTTGTTGTTTTTTCTTTTTTTCATTAGTTTTTTCTTTCTCAGAGGTGATCGTAACAAACCAATGGTCCTAGAAGAGGGTTCATTCGAACAGAAATCAAAAGTTTTAGTACCCTTTTTGAGTGACCAAAAAGATTAGAGGGCAACTAGCCCCCCTTACACGCACCTTTCCCCTCAAAGAAATCCGATTAAAACTTTGTCATAGCCATTAAGTTAAAAAAAACTAACAAAAAAATAAACAACATTTTTTCCCACTGAAAGTAAGAAGCAACGTTAGAAACGAACAGAGATTATTCCGTATATGGGCGGGGGGTTTGACCTTTCATCAAGCCTCACTCTTTACACTAAAACTTCACTTTTGTTACAATTTTTTAAGAAAGATTGTTGAATCACAAGGGCCATTAAATTTGAATGAGAATATTTTTAAAGAACTTTAAGACTTTAGGGTAAAGAGTGAGCTTTGAGGAAGGTGCAGTCCTTCTTAGATACGGACAGGAATAATTCCTGTCCGTTATGAGTTTTAATCTTGCTCCTTACTTTCAATTGAAAAAACTTGTTTTCTTTACTCAATCTATAAAAACATATCAAAAGAACTAAACACAACGTATGAAATAAATAAAAATGTCCTTGTGATTACTAATCAGTTTTAAACCTAAGATCGTTGATAAATATTGCTGAATAAACATGAGCTGATCGTTCAAATAAACTTGGCGTTCAATAAACTAGGTAAAACTGTCTTCAAACATATATAACCATCATTATATTTTTTTAACGTTTCAGAATCGACATGTTGTATACCTTTTGTCTCTGACATGTTTATACGTTAACGTATAACGTTATACGTTGAAACCTTGAAATGTTATACATCATGCATTACATCGTTGTGTTTTAGCAATAGAGAGAAAAAACCAACAGGTCAGAGGGCAAGAGCGCCTTTTGGAGGAGGGGGTATTTTACTCCTAAATTTTCAAATTACCTTCTTGTATTGTCAATGAAAAATAAAAGAAAAAAGCAAATGTATTCCCATTAAGAAAAGCGATTTCCCCCTCCCCCATTTCCGTGAATTAGCACCCATGTCAACAGGACTGACTACACAATGAAAAGATGGAGGAGGAACGCTCCATCTTTTCACTTCTTTTCTTTGGACTTGTCTCTACTCTCCTACATGATATCTGAGGCAGTTTTAGGAGGGGACAGAGGTACTTGCAACGGGCGCAGAAATTTTAAGGGGCGCAAAATTTCAGAACTGAACATTATTTTTTTTTTTTTCTTAATTCAGAGAAGTTATTTCAAGATGAGGCAAATGTTGATGATATGAAAGCGAACTGAAAGAGAACCTGGTGAAAAGTATTGCCATGTCTTGGATCCCATTCAGTTGTTCCACCAACTCCAAGATATGAAAAAGCGATTCGATACCAACACATTTCCTTAAAGAAACCTATAGATATGTTAGAATCAATTGTGCAATACGCATATAAAGAGGTATTAGCATACTTAGAGTTCCCCATCAAATGTTTGCTAGCGACTGCTGTGTTGGTGGCCAGTAATGAGCGTTCCTTTAGTAAACTTAAAATTAATATTAACGAACCTCAGATCGCCTATAGAGCACGAGCGACTGCACGAAGCACAACCAATTGAGACGAGATAATTAGTAATTTTGCAGTGGCTAAGTTAGAAAAATCAGACTTAAATGAATTGGAAATCTTGTTAATAAAGGAAAATGTGGTTAAAATTTAGCCTGAAAATTTTTGAAGACAGAGGGGGGGGGAGGCAATAATCAAGATTTTATTCTGGGCACAAGAGGCCAGAATCGCCACTGTATGATACAAAATAAAAGCACTGAAAACCATCCAAATTTGATTATCAATAGTCTTACTCTGCAGACAGTTTAGAGAAGACTGTTGAAAAATTGACGCAACTTGGACTCCAAACGGTGTGTAGAAACAGACAAACCACATAATCTTCTTGTCCTTTTCCAATTCTTCATTTAACATATTATCTCGGAAATATAAAATATCGCTTGGGCCGCTATACATTGGCTCTGGGACGAGCAAGGCTTGCACTGGAAAACAACAAAAAATTTGTATTAATTGTTTTTTTTTTCGAGAACTAGTTTATCATTGGTTTAATTCATTTACTAATCAGTTAATCCTAATTAATGAGCTATTATAAACAATTGATTTAGTTATTAAGTATGATAACTAATTACAAAAAATTATTTAACTTAATAAATTGTAATAGTAATCAGCAAATAATTGTTCATTGAAAAGCATTCAGCATTTTATGATTAGTCGATTCTGTTTACTAATAATTTAATCAAAACTAATGAAGTATTTAAATAATTTATGTAGTTATTAAGCTTTGTTAACTAATTATAAGTAAATTATTTAACTAATTAATCATAACAATAATTAGCAATTAATTGCTAACTCAAAAATTTTACACAGCATTCTAAAATTAGTTGGTTTTATTTTTTTTTGTTTATCATAAACTTTGGGAGTTTTTAGCCAGATAAAATCTTATATACTAGGAGTAGATGGCCTATGGCTATGACTTTGGCATAATCAAAATTACTAGTGGAGTCCACCAGAAGCAGATGAATTCCACCACGGCACACCATCTGACCCTTGGAGCAAGATATAGGACATTTCGGCCAATGGGGGGGGGGGGGGGGGGTCATCAAATAACATTCAATCCACTATTATATTTGGGAAATCTCATGACCGATTCATTCAGAAATGTCTTCAAATGAAGAGAGAACTTGTCTCTACTCCTTCCCTCTGTATTGACAAGGTGCACGAGTTCAGTTATTTATTTTGTCAAAAAATTTGAGGTTGTTTGGGGGAAGCGTTCAACAGATCGATCTTGAGAGAGGGAAGATATACAGTTCACAACATTTTATTTGGTTGCATTATAAATCAAAAGAATTTGATTTTTTGCTGATTGTAAGGGTGTAAAAATTATTAATCGAACCCATCAGAATTTAATAGCACCAGAAAACTTGCATATTTTTAGAAAGGGGTTTTACACGTTTCTTTGAGAATTGCGACAATTTCATACAAGTATACCATCAGATTCAATATGTCTGTAAGCCCTAAAACCGAGGTTTTCAAATTAATATCTACAAATCTAAAATTTGCTTTTTTCAATGCATGGTCTCGACGGTCAGGGATACGTTTAATGTTTCTTAATTTACCTTTCTCCTCAGGAGTGTTCGTATTGATACAGTAGTCACATATTATCAGGAAAGGGCTCATTTGAGCAAAAATGTGTAGTTCCAGGGCCCTTTTTAAGCAACAAAAGAAATTACACCAAAAATGAGAAAGTATATATTGCCATATACAGCCATATGTATTGAGAGTCCTATGGACTTCTTTCTAGACTTAAAGGCCAATTTGACAAGAACACGCTCTTGGTTGGCTTTATAGCTCGTTTTTGCTCCCCGTGTGTTTCTTCTGGTGCCATTATGGAATTTGTTACCACGTCAGAACATCAAACAAATTCGGTCTGTCTTTTTCAAATTTTGTAAATATTTTCTCAATGTTCCTATTTGGTCTCTTTTGCAGTTATATCTACAAACGCTGTGGAGTTTTTGAGACATGTGATTAGACGGATGTATTGGAAGGTAGACTCAGACAGTGATCTGAATCAGTCGTAGATTTTCCGTTGGGTTGTATTAATCGTTTTTGATTCATTGTTAGTGTATTTTTAGTATCTATAATGATAAGTTTTTTTTTATTATGTATGTTTCCTTCTCGTTTTTCATTTTATTTCACTGTTCTCTACTAATACTACATCTTCGTAACGTTTGTCAGATTTCTGTTCTGGATAGAAAACTGTTGTTCTAAGCTTTCATTTTCTCTAGTTTCAAAAAAAAACTTTAAAAACGCACCAAAAAAATTTGTCTGTATGCATTTTTGTTACGTTTTTTTTACGAGTCGAGCAAACATTTCGGGGGGGGGGAGGCAAACCCCTATCCCCCTGGATACGGCCTTGGCTAGCAGTTCTGGAAATGCCCCTAAGGCTCAACTAAAGTTACCCATGGCCTTCACTAAAATAGCTTTCAATCCCCAGCCATTCCATACTGAGAGCTAAAATTTGACAAAAGCTTGAAGTTTCATAGACAGTAAAATGAACCTGATGGTTTGAATTGGTTAATGGGAACTTGCACCACCATATACATCTTTAAAAAAATTAAAAAACAACTGGGAACTCAATTTTTAACGAAAAAGAACTCAATATGCAGCAATGCAGCTTATAATAGTAGTGGGCACTAACTAAGTTACACAAAAATGGGCAACAAATTGCTACTGTTTCAATTTTTTATGGACAAAAAACTTCATCAAATTTAATTAATTAATTTATTCACTCTCACGGTTCAACGTCGGAACTCTGACGAATATGTGGTAATTCCCTACAGATTCCATGATTTCAAAACAACAAAAAAATTTCAGTAAGTATCATTTTTCAGGTATGAACAGACCTTAGATGGGTCCGGGAAAAATATTTTTATTTTGATGTCCCTAGTACTTTAAAGGAACACACTGATCTAAAGCAGGACACACACTAATGAAGAACAAGCAAATATTCCGACAAGGACCTCCACCAAGTCGTCTTCAGTGATAAGAAAAAAAAAAAAAAAAAAAAAAAAAAAAAAAAAAAAAAAAAAAAAAAAAAAAAGGCATTTAGTTATCCAAATGTAGTACTTTTGTATGCTTGCTAATTTTTCCTGGCTCTGTCTAAAATCGAATCTTACATGAAGAAAAAACGTTCCTAATTTGATTTTGCTTTTAAATTAGTGTGCATGAAACCAAGAGAGGAAAGGATATATAAGAAATGAAACAATGAAATCAAATAGGTGAGAAAACAAGGATTTTGTCAGTCAGGGGCAAAATATGAACACAAAGAACAAACAAATATTCCGACAAGGACCTCCGCCAAGTCGTCTTCAGTGATATATATATATATATATATATATATATATATATATATATATATATATATATATATATATAATCTAACCTTTCGAAGTGAACTTGACAATAAGGAGAAAAGATACATCGTAATGATGACTTAAATAATTGAGATTTAGTTGAAAAGAAATTGAGAGCCCAATCCTATAGCTTCTATTTCAATCATTAGCATTATAAAATTATGGTTGGTGGCCTTTGAGCACAAAAAATGGCCTTGATTGTCAGCCACTGAGTGTGGAGACTATTTCCCTTAAACGCCTCTACTATATGGCTAATATTCCAAATACCTATACTGCAATCTTGAATTCTAACCAGCCTTGGCACGTGGATAGAAAGATTTTTAAGGCATCTATTGATATTTTAAGGCAGAGTCTAATTGATTAGAGTTTATTAATGCATAATGAAGTCATTAAAAAGAAGGAGGTTATTCATCATTTGTTCTGGAGAGTGCAGAAGAGAGCGGGGAGTGAGCGTGAAGAGCCGTATTAGTACCAGCTGGCCTATAAGTCTAAACTGTTGGGGAAAGGTGACTCAAGTACCCGCACTTCCCGCAACCCATCAATAGAATTAAGAAGTTTAATTGGGATGATTGGTTTGTTTTAACTGATAAGAAGACTTGGTTACAGATGAGGAAAATGGATTTTTTATTATCTGATGATACGTTTTGGAGAGTCAAAGGGGGTGAAGGGACTTGTTGGTAGTTCATATATCCTGCTACAAATTCTTGTAGCTGGAACTGGAAATGTTTTTCTGGCTATTTTACAATTAGATGTATTTTTCCTTTTTTTTACTTTATATACTTAATGTTGGTTAAATCTACAATATATATGTAGCAATTTTATTGTTTAATACAGCACACACAAATATAGCTTAGATTTTGGATAGCCTTTGCATAATACTACTTTGAACAAAAGAGCATCAACAACTGTTAACTGAATTACTCCAAATTAGACACATAAGAGGGGTGCATGGCAGCAGAAATTTGGGACTAAACTTTTAGTCCTATAGCGATGGTCCTACTTTTAAGGCATAGCACCTTGTCCTCTTGAAATAGCTGAGATATAGTTGGGTGTATACTTCTTTATGTTCATGTCAAACTTCTCCAAAACCAGCAAATGACCTACCCCCATGCAGTTGCAGGTAATACAAGTTCGTGTCTCAAAGACTGGACCTGTGTGCACGTGTACACTTTACACTATATTTACTAGTTTTTTATCTGTTTTTCTTGTAGATATTATACCTTTGTCTTCATACAGTTTTTAGCAATGAGCCAGAGAAATTTACCTGCTAATGGGCACCAAAGATAACTCTTTACGTCATAGCAGCACCTTTAGTTGGACTTACATTTCAGGGGAAAAAGGACTGAAGGCCTCATTCCTTGAAACCTAATAATATGCACAATCGCCACCATGTTTCTCCATAATTTGCTTACATTGCTGTTCTGGTAAGTTTTAGGATATCCAAAAAATATATTCTTGTATATATGTCTATCTGTGTTACACTAATGTATAATCTGCTAATAGTAGTTTTTACAAAGTGGAGAAGTCTGTGCATGTTTAGGAAATGTGTATGGAATCTTCTAGAGTAGGCCTAATCTATTTCCCTATTTACTACTTTCCCTACTTACTTCCAATAAAAGAGCCAAGTCTGTTTTTCCGCTTTCCATTTGTTCTCCCTGTAGACCTAGAATTCTATAATAGGTTCAAAAGGTTCCACAAGAAAGAGTGAGCTAAGACATGCTATCCCAAAAAAGATATAATAAAAAAAAAAAAAAAAAAAAAAAAAAAAAAAACAGTATATTGTACAGGGTTCCTTGAAAAAAGCAAGTTCTAACAGATAAAAAGGTTAAAAACCCTTCTTCATTTAAAGAAGGAAAATCAAACATATAGAACTCACATATGAATAACACCAAATAAAATAATCCCATCCTTGGATCTGTGTAGAACCAAAGTGCAAAATTAGCACATTTGCAGTATGAAAAGCTGTTTGATAAATATGATGTAAGACCCATTGCACCTGTCTTTCTTGCTCTCATCATGACAACAAAAAGAAGGAAGAATAAGATTTCAGACTCCCTCTGGAAAAGAAATATATGTAATATAAATTAAAAAAAAAACAATGCTACTCACCTTTGGTCAGCTTTGTTGATAAAAGTGGTGCAGTAGGAAAAATTAGATTTTGGTTTTTCCTGTCATTGAATGTCACCGTTGTCAACGATGCCATGATGATATATGCCTATATAGACAGTCTTAAAATGCACTGTATCCTTAAATTACTTTTAAAGATACAGGGACAAAATTTTAATTTTTAAGGGACAAAAATTAAGGGACAAAATACCTAAAACTTATAAACAGAAAATAGTAAACTGACAATTTAAATTATAAAAATGAAATAAGCTTATACTTATATCCCAAATTTAGTATCAGATATATAAAAAGAAACACTTTACATGTGGACATTACAATTTTACATATTTGCAATACATTTTCTCTGTCTTTGACTATGGTACTGTGACTCTTGACACACTCTTATGCCTATATATTTCACAGCATAATTTTTCTATTTAGGAATACAGAGGGCAGACACAGAATTTTCTTTACACTTAGTAGTGCCAATTCACAAAAATGAAGAAAGGGCAATAATGAATAAGCCATTAATGGTTATTAGACCTTTAATAATTTTTGACAAAATAGATTTGTTCCAAATTCAAAAAATGATGCAAGTGGGGGAGAGGCTGGCTGCCCTCCCAACACTTTAAATACCCCCTCAACATGCAATGAAATTTTCTACTTGACATCCTCAGCTGTCCCTGAGATATAGCTGATACATCATTTTGTTCCTAGTACTAGGGCCTATAGCAGCACAAAAAACTTGATTTTTCTGATCGTTTTTTAAATAACACCAGGATACCTGACTCCATCTCCACGGAAAAATCCCCCTCCCCATAGAAATATCCTCTGCACAATTCAATCCTGGTGAAAATTTACCCTTAACCACTTTAACCTGACAATTACCCTTAACATCTCCACACATAAAATTGAATCAGTAAAGAGAAAGCAAGACATATAAAGAAATTTCTTATATGAATTCTGGCAAATTCACCCAGTGTAAAATTTCCTCTGTATATTTCACCCCCTTAAAACTATCCTCTTCATTGAAAACTTGTCCAGCAGAAAATTTGTCCTCCCAATCCAAAAAATCTATGCATACTTCTCAATACAAATAAAACAATGGGCAAATTTTATAACTTAAAAACCTTTCCCCAGGGGCTCTAGGGAGTCATTTAATCTCCAAGGATGTCTTTATTAGGCCTTTCAACTATGCTGAACAAATAATTTATCTCAAAATTTTAATTGGGCGATTTTCGGAAAAGTAGCGTGGGAGGCGGCCTATTTGCCCTCCAATTTTTTTGGTCACTTAAAAAGAGCACTAGAACTTCCATTTCTTTTAGAATGAGCCCTCTCCCGACATTCTAGGCCACTCACTGGTTGATACAATCACACCTGGATAAAAAAAAAACATGTATTTGCGACTGGTAAAAATAAAAAAAAATCCCACATTTTTGTAGATATGAGCTTGAAACATCTACAGTAGGGTTCTTTGATATGCTGAATCTGATGGTGTGATTTTCATTAAAATTATATGACTTCAAGGGGGTCTTTCTCTTTTTTAGAAATCAGACAAATTTTCTCAGGCTTGTAGCTTTTGATAGGCAAGACTAGACTTAATGAAACTAATAATATTTGGAATCAGCATAATAAGCCAATTTTTTTATATATCTATTGGTATCAAAATTCCATTTTTTAGAGTTTGGTTACTATTGAGCCAGGTCGCTCCTTACTTTCAGTTTGTTACAGGAACTGTTTGATTACACATCAAAATTCAAATAGAGATCATTGAAATATTGATTATTTTTCTGTGTTACCAAAAGTATTATATTCATAAAACTTAACAGTTTTGTGAAACGTAAACTAAACAAATAGAAAAGGTTTTCAACTAAAGTAAGGAGCAAGTTATAAAACTTAAAACAATATAAATTACTCTGTATATAAGGGGGACTGCCCCCTTCTCAACACCTTGCTCATTAAAAAAAAGTTTTTTAGTGCTTTGAATTTTTTTTTTAATTGTAAATTTTCTTAACAAATTTGGGAAAAAACCAAACTTCACTGTATACAGTATAGAGGAGACAACCCCATTCATACAAAGAATAACCTGTTCAAATAGGTTTTCAAATCATGTTGTTCCTTGCTTTCAGTTCAAAAGCTCAATATAATTTAATTTCTGACTGTTTTCCAAATCATACAAAGGCCTAACCAAGATATAATTTGAGGTACTGGTCCCTTAAATTCCTGGTCATTGCTTTTAAAATGTGTATCTCAGTAATAGTACATTGATTAGTAAGATCCTATGTTTAAATTTGCAATTTCAATTTTGGATAAAATTTGAATATACTTAAAAAAATTGGCAATGAATAGTAATTTTGGTGAAAAGTCCTTGTTAATATTACTACTAAAGAATTTTGGTAGGATGAAAAGTAGCATAATTGTTTGTATGGATGAAAAATTCTGCAAGACTTTTGATCTTCTACATAAATGAAGCCATCACAACCTCTACAATAGGATTTTCTTATTGATACATATATTACATATATTTTTTAAATACATTAAAGCACTTCATATAAATAGAAAAAGAAAAATATTACCATTTAAAATTACTGAAAACTAAGTTCCTAGCAGTATTTGCCACCCCAAAAGAAATTTATGGCAGGGCTGATGATGAACTGCCTTGCCTTTTCCACCTCTGTGCTGGTAGATATGGGAATGTAAACATATTAGCTGTATAGAGAAACATTTTAGTTAATTCCTACTCCCCCCTTCCTCTTTCAACATTTATCTGAAGCCTCATGAAGAGTAAGCAGTTTTTCCATTGAAATGTAGTTTTTAGGAATCTGCCCTACCCCCACCTAAACAATGACTAACCCCCCTACCTTATTATAGCTGATATGCAATTACAGATCACTAAACATAGCCTAATTTCATCAGAAATAAAGTGAATCAACCTGGTTAAATCTAGTACTACCACTGTGTGGCATTACTTCTTCTGTGACTGGGTTGCCTAAAATATAGTTATTGATACTTTTAAATCAATTAGTTTCTCAGGATTTTAAATTGATTGCAAATTCATCCTCTTTGGGTAAAGTTTCCAAGTTAGATAAGATATTTATTTCAAAAAAAAATAAAAAAAAAAAAAAAATGACTATCACAAGCCCTGAAGGGCGGAATTTGCATTTCAGAGTCATATAAAAAAAAAAATCATAAAAATTGCACAACAATTAAAAACATGCCAAAAACAACACAGAAAGGCAAAGCCATTCATTGGTCTAAAAAAAAAAAAAGTGTCAAATGCAAGAAAGTTAAGAAGGCAAAAACTAAAACAAAACCAAAAAAAAAAGATTGAGATAAAAATAGTGTTAAAAACGTTTAAAAGAGAACATATAAACAAGGGGAGGGAACAAAAGAACCAAACAGACACAAAACTGGGTATCACCAGTACCAAAAAAAAAAAAAAAAAAAAAACAAAAAAAACTAGAGGTTTATTTGATCAGTAATGAAGGGGACAAAGGTTTTTTCATACATGGAGGCGTCTTTTGGGGAAAATGTTTTCTGTGCAAGGGTTCATTATTGCATTTTTTGCAAAACGGAGGCACAGCGTTCTTCTCCAGTGCTCAAGAGTTTCCAGCTTGGCCTTTTTGAGAAGGAGTGAATATGGTACCAAAGCTTCTTTAAAAATTATTCTTAGGGCTCTTTTTTGAATAGATTCAATTTTTTCTGATTCATCACGGGAGATGCCAGGATGCCAAACTAGACAAGCATATTCAAGATACGGGTGGACAAAGGAAGTATAGATCCCTAAAGAATGGGATGGGGGGACATTAAATTTATTCAAGAGCTTAAGGAGAGACATGGATGCATTAGCTCTATGGACAATATCTTTCACGTGGATATCCCACTTTAAATTAGAGGAAATTGTAACCCCAAGTATTTTAAAGGAAGAAGCAGAAATTTCTGGGGGGGATAGGGTCAAGAAAAGCAGGAGTGGATTTCAAAAAACTATTGTCATTATATTTGACTTATTGGAATTTACTTTCATATTTAGGTTCTTAGCTTCATCCAAAATATGGGTTAGGATTTCAAGGGGTCACTTTAATATTCCTGTGACATACTTCAAGGATTGACAAGTCATCAACATATTTCCACCTTTGGGGGAAATCCTTACCAATATTGTTAATCACGACTAGAAATAAAAGTGGTCCAACAAGGTTCCTTGAGGAATTCCACAATATAGAGGGGGGGGGGTTCAAGAAAATATTTATGTATTTTACAACTTGAGATCTATTTGAAAGAAACAATATAACAGAACAGAGGATCAAGTTCAAAGTTAACCAGTAGTGAACGAATTAGGGTGGTGTGGTTAACCAGGTCAAAAGCTTTTTTGGAAATCAACTAAGACAAGGTTCAGCCAAACATTTGGTTTATCCAGGTTACTTGTGATGGTATGTATTAAGTGCAAAAGGTAATGGGTGGTGGAAGTTTCCTCAAGTTACCAAACTGCTGGTGTGTCAATATGTGGAACCAATTTTAACGTTAAGCCAGTCCCAGAGCAAACCTTCATAAGTTTGGAAAAAACTGAAGTAAGTGTAATGGGGCAAATGTTGGCAAAAGTCAGACTGGTGCAATTTTTTTGGGACAGGTGTTATAAAAATTAGTTTCCAGCAACTTGGGAATTTACCAAATTTTGTGATGTGGTTGAAAATATTTGATAAAGGCTCTCAGCAATTTTGTCTGAAAAGGCTTTAATTAAGTCAACTGGGATGTCCAAGGGACAAGTACTTGATTTTCTAAGCTTTAGGATTTTATTATAACATCAGAGGGAGAAATAATGGGGAAGGAAGTATTCAATTCAATTCAATTCAATTTATAACTGGGATTTATTTTACAATATACATAAAAAACAAACAAACAAAATACCCCCAGAAGCAAGCTTGTGCGGGGGTAATCCCTTCTAGACGCATAAAAAATCATAATAACAAAATAAGATCCAAAATAATAACTCTTTTCAATTAATATGAATACAAATACAAGTTCTGCCCTCCAACTCAAAAACTAGTACTAACATACTATACGGAGCCACTCGACAATAATCACGTACCCCCCCCCTTTTTAGCCAATTCATTAAAAATAATAAATTACTAAACAATACGATCTCAATAAACTACGGAACAGCAGCAGGTCATCCACACATTTAAGTTCACTGGTAAAACTATTCCAAGCACTCGACCGGCATGACGGATAGTATAAAAAAAAATGATCTTGTCGCTTGTGGAATCGGTCTTTCGAAATTCTTCCAAATTTCTAGTTCCATACTCATGAACATCACCCCCACTCACAAACATTCCCTTAAAACAAACAGGAACACTACCATAAAGATACTTAAACATGAACTGTGTTTTATAAAATTTAAAAAGACCCGATACCGGTAGAATCTTCAGCGTCATAAACTCATTACGAACAGATGATCCTCTATTATCCTTACCAATCAAAAGCCTTATTGCCGAATTTTGTAGTACACGCAGGGGCAGAAGATGCGTTCCAAAAGTAGACGACCATACTAAAGAACAATATAATAGATATGGATGTACAATTGAAAAATACAATAATCTTAATATACTAGTTGGGAGAAAATTTTTTCAGTTTACGCATAATTCCAACATTACGTGCAAGTTTCATAGACACACAATCATATGATCTACAAAACTTAAAGTTTCATCAATAATAATCCCCAACTATCTAACACTCCTCTTTCGTGGAATCATTGATGTACCATTACTTAAATTATTCACCCATGGGTAATAACTTGGAGATCTGCTATATATCAATAAACTAGACTTATTACAATTAAGTTTTAACCTATTACTTCTCATCCACCTTTCTATATTCTTAAAACCTTCTCGTAATTGCGACATCAATTCATTCTCAGTCCTACCACATACGGTTAAATTCGTGTCGTCAGCAAACATAACTAGGGCCTTACTAGGTTTAAGTGCCTCTAGAGGAGGTTTAATAATAGTATACAACCCATCAACTGCACTTGACAAATCATTTATATAAATAGAAAACAAAAGTGGGCCTAGGGGTGATCCCTGGGGAACTCCACAATTTATAAATCTACTGTCAGAACGTGCATCATTAACCTCCACAAACATTGACCTTGAATTTAAGAATGATTCTAACAACTTCAAAGCATTTCCCCTAATACCACAATTTTCTAACTTCATTAACAAAATATCATAAGATACAGTGTCGAACGCTTTCGCAATATCCAGAAAAATTGATGCAACTTTAAGGTTATTGTCTAATGCATCATTAACATATGTAGTCAAAAACAACATTGCATGCTCACTAGAATAACTTTTCTGAAACCAAATTGATTTTGATAAAAAAATAAATTCTTTTCAAGATACTTTTCTAGCCTTATATATACTAGCTTCTCGAAAATTCTAGCAATAACTGGTAGCAGCGAAATGGGACGGTAATTACTTATATCATTTTTATCACCCCCCTTAAATATTGGAACAATCTTCGCTCGTTTCAAACACTTTGGAAACACACCACTTTTAAAACAACCATTTATTAGTGAAACCAGTTGTTTAATAACACATTGTAGAACAAACTTTAGCACTCTTATAGATATTAGATCAACACCTGAAGCTTTATTTTTCATAGCCATTATTACATCTGTTATTTCACTTTCCGTCACTTTAGTCATTAAAATAGAAGTATCACAACTGGGAGGAAGATATTGATCAAAAGTACCATCACTCCTATCACAATAAATAGATCCGGCAACATTATTACCTACACTAGAAAAATAATCACACATCTGATTGGAAAGTTGAACTGGAGTTTGATCTGACTGAAGATTTGGCAACGTAACTCTTCTCTTGCCAATAAGAGGCCTGAGGAGACTCCACGTCTTTGCCGGGTTACCCTCACTCTTTTTAAATTCTTTAGCTAAATACTCAATTCTAGCCTTCCTCAATAATTTATTTAAAGCAACATTATACTTACGATAAATTTGCTGGTTTAGTATGCTTGCCTCAATTATACTCTTTTTATATAATTCATGGCGCCTTTTCATAGATCTAAGAAGACTACTGGTAATCCACGGTTTTCTTGCAGAATCATATTTACTCTTATTTTTTTTTTTACGCATCCGGCAATTTTCTCTTAGACTACTACACAATTGATCATACCACTTACAAAATTTAAGATCCGGATCACTTATTGCATTCAAAAACTCCCAATCCATACACTCTAATTCATTCTTAAATCGTACAAGAGAATCCGCGTCCACAGTCGGTACAATTGGGCTACAAAAACTCCCAGCTGTATAATTATGGTCCACTTCAGCAGAAAGAAACACTCCACAGTGGTCTGAAACATCATTTACCAGCACTCCTGGTTTCCAAAAATTCACGTTCGTGAATATATTATCAATTAAACTAGCTGACGTGTTACAAATCCTTGTACAATATTTATACCTGGGAACAATCCGAAACTAGACATTAAATTTAACAAACTAGTAGTTTGCACGATTACTAAGTACCATCATATCTATGTTAAAATCACCGCTATGAAACTTGGGCAACCTGATACATTCAACATTTCCAATTGCTGCTCCAATAACTCTAAAAACTCTATCTCTGAAGCAGAAGGCGGCTTATACAAAATAAGAACCAAAAACTTGGATCCATTTCTACTTATTTCCAACACCATTGACTCAAAAATCATTTCACGATAAATGCAAATATCCTGTCTAGTCTTAACTGCAAAACCTGATTTAATATAAACTGCTAATCCTCCATGCTGTCGAGTCTCCCTATTCCTATTAATAAATTCATAACCATTAATATCTAACAAAGACGAATTATCGTTCCGAAGCCATGTCTCAGTCAACGCCACCACATCAAAATTCGGATCCGAACACAATTCTGAAATATAATGTAGAGAACTATTTAACCCCCGGCAGTTTAGATGTAATATATGCAGAGTTTGTGGCCCCCGCCGCGTCACATAATCCTTAAGATCACTTGCAAATACATACTTAGAATTTTCCAAACAAACCTGATTATTTCCATCTCCATCAAACTCTCGATTTAATGTCTCATTCATTCGATCCGCAAACTTTACGTGACTATTCTCAAGCAGCGCCAGTCTCTCATTATTTAATACCATTATCAAATTTCAACGCACATTGTAGGGCAGAACTTGTACTCAGCAACAAAAATCCCAAATATTCAATCATATAACAGAACGAAAGTAATATAAAAAAAACAAAAGAAACATAGAAAAAACCAAAATAACGAAAAGACACAACGAAAACATGCTTATTGTCAAAACACATACTTTTTAATACTCTGGTATGTTAACTTCAGGGAACCTGATTATTAACTTCATCATAACATAATATTCACTTATTATATTTCACTAGCAAACAGACTAAGGGAAATTTCATCTAATATCATTTCAGAACGCCACTCCACTACCTCTAGCGCCTCTCCGACCAGCTTGGATACGCCCACTGCTAGTCGCCATTTCACCATCTTGGGGATTAATAAGCTCCTGTACAAATTCACCAGCATTGTACTTTGTAACTGAGCCATCTGGACGCCTTATGAACAAGCAGGGGGGCACGGACTTAGAGACCCAACTTTCTATGCCGCGTTCACGTAGCTTCATGCGAGTCAAGATCAGCTTTTTTCGTGCTTCTCGAACACATTGCAGAGCATCATCTGATATATAAATATTCTGAAAACCACAAATAGACTTTCCTTGCAGTTTCCTCGCGTTCTTCAGCAGTAGTAATTTAGAGCTTTTCGAAAATAAGTCAACTTTCAAGAATTTCTTATCTGGTTTAAAGTCCAAAATCTTAAATGACGGAACATCATCTAAACCCAGACCCTGCACAACAATCTCCTTGAAATTGTAGCACCTTCAATTTCATCCTTTGCTTTAATATTCCAAATCAAAATATTGTTTTCTGAAGGCTTGCTTTCTAAATTCATCATTCGTGTCGAGATACTAGTCAACTCGGATCTCAAAAGCTGATTTTCATCAACGAGGACTTTCACTTGATTTGTCATATTCTTATTCTCATTCTCAATTGCAGCAACTTTCGGTTCTAGCGCTGAAAACTATCGATATCGAGTCAGTTACTGTAGTTTCTAGGCTTTTAACACGATCCTCAAGGCCTCTGAACCCAGTTGTTAATACATCCAATTTAGAGCTATTTGCAGTAACAATCTCCAAGATTTTGCTGAATATTATCTGATAGACTTTTTAGTTCGTGTCTCTCATTGCTAGATTCCGTGGATTCCTGAGACACATCCAAAATTAATCTCTTGCATAGACCCATCTTGTAGACGAACTTTTCTCTTTCTGCCCATTGTGTATTAAAAAAAAAAAAAAAAAAAAAAAAAAAAAAATGTTCTGTTTCCTTCAGTCTCAATTTCACGCAGTCAGACACTTGCTAATCACAAGATGCTCTCGCTCGCCACTGCTAAACTCGTTAATCCACAAAACAGGTTCCCCGAGCATAAAAAGGTCTTACTCGCTTGGGTTTCATTTTGATAACTTGCTTAAAAGCAGTGATGCCCAACAGCATAGGTGTTTCCATGTTTCACTTATTGGGTCAGATACACAGAGAGTCTTTCCTTACTGTTCCAGGTACTAGGAATCACTCAATTGATAGGTATATAGTTCATAGTTCTATTTCTAAATGCCTACTAAAATTGCAAAGGCCTACCTTAGAATGTGCCAGCCATATGCTCCGGCACTGTGACTAGAGTTATCGAGTGGGTCCTAACTTAGGCAAATCAACGCTCAGGATGCAGCGTGTTAACACAAATGGTTGGGAGAAATAGTTGGACTTGAGCCAGTGAAAGGGGGGAGACTTTGAACAATGGAAGCAAGGTACAAGTTCAAATTGTTGGCAGTCTTATTAGGGGGTTCAGGGAGATGACAATTAACTTCAGAAGGACTGTTTCCACATATTTCTTTAATTTTTCTGTACCATTGCTTGGGCTTGTTAGAATATAAATCTTTGACTTTACAATTATAATAATTGGAAGCTTCTTTTCTTAATTTTTTCTTTACGAACTTCCTTAGACTATTAGCCTCAGTAATACAAACTGCCTTGAAAAGATTGATTTTTTTTTTCTTATAAGTTTTTAAAAGACTCAGTAACATAAGGTTTATCTCTAGAACACATTTTAATTTTTTTTCTCATGAAAGTGGGATTCATAATTACTCCCCAATAAATTTTGGAGGGACAAAGCCATGCAGTCAACATCATTTGTTTGATACACAGTGAACCAATTTTTTAGTAGTAATCCAGGAGCCAAAATTGAAAAGTCCCGATTCAATAAGAGGTCTATATGCAGATTCAGTTATAGAAAACAACTGTTTAGCTTTAGCCAGCAGAGATAGGAGAAGGCTAAAGGGGTAACTACCCCCTAGAGGGGCAGGGTGGAGACAGGTTTGTAAAACTTTGAAAGATTAGTGCAAATTAAATCAAGAGTAGTATTGCCTTTTGTAGTTGGGATCTTAACAACCTGTTTTAAATTAAAAGCATTACATGTAGAATCAAGTTTTATATAATTTGTGTCACTCATCAGGAAAATTCCTGCATTTGGGTATTTTGATAGCACAAAGTCAGCACTTTCATGTAATTTTTCAATACAATTTATTTTGACAGTGGATCTCTGATGAGGGGAGTAATAAAAAACAACACAGGACAATTAAATTGAAAGGACACAGAAAGACTTTAGGTCAAACACACACTCACATAATCTCATCAAAGCGAGCAAGACACAGAATTGAGATTTTCACTTGGGTACAAGTCATTACGGACAAAGAACAGAATTCTGCCACCTTTCTTACCCAGAGGGTGGTTTTTCTGGTCTGAGTTTAATAAATTGAGAAAAATTGTTAACTTTTAACATGTGCAAATTTTGAGGTTGCACTTCAGTAATAGTGATTACATCTAATCTATATATTTTAGAAACGGTGTCTAATTCATTAAGTTTTTCAAAGTTAAGGCTTTCAGTGTTGCTCAACAAAAGTGTGGGGAATTGAAAGCAACTTGTGAAGGTACCATTTTTACACTTTACTTTTTTTATTTCACAGATGAGGTCAGGAGTTCTAGTGGAATTCTTGTTGGGGGCTAAGCTTGAGTTGCCAGAACAAGGGACTGGGGGATAATATCCATCTTTTTCAAATGCAATGGCAGTTAATTGAGCAGGTACTAGTGGAGACTCTAAACAGCAGTAACCAAGTAGTGGCTGAGTTTGGGGTGAACTGGAGGAATCAAGAGATGAGGTTATTTTGCAGGGGTATGGTACAAAGAGTCCATGTTGAGTGGGTATGTAATGTGGTGGGGAAGGATAGATGGAAGGGTAGGAAAATGCTGGAAAGCAGCCAGAGGGTGGGTGGGTTATCTTTGAAAAAGAAGGAAGGGGGTATGGAGGTGGGGATATCCTTTGGATAGGTACTTGATTGGAAAGGACTGGATGGCTTGTGGGCTTTCTTGTGTGTGATTAATGGTCTAAAGGATTAGCAGAATTTAGGTGGCCTATGGGCAGCCCAGTTTTGTGGCACCTACTACAACTCTTAATGGGCAATTTGATATGAGGTTTTGCACTGCCAAAGCATCTTCCACTTGAAAATTGTTACAGATATCAACATGGGGGTATTTACACAGATTATTTGTACAACTGCAAAAAACAAGAAACTTACAGATGTGTAGATATTTACAATTACTAGACATACATCTACTGTCTAAAAATCTAAAGCACACATTAGGTTGATTAAACTTTAGATCACTGAACTCATTTTTTTGAATATATGATTGCATTGAGTGAGAATGTCCACTTGTAAGTTTGACTACATTGTCAATTTTTAAAGATGTGTTATTACCACTGGATTTCAAGAATAAAATTATCTTCAGTTAAAACAAGGTCAGTAGGATTAGTTTGTGTAACCTTTTTAATCCCTTGAGAAAATTTGGACAAAGGAAGTTCATATGCACTTGCTTGATTACATATAGTGACATTTTCAGGTTCAAAAGGGTTTTACAGTTTTTATGCAACTTGAAGAATTTTGATAATGCATATTTGGAGCAGAAGTATCAGCTAAAGGAGGAACATGGGTGGTGTAGGGGATTTTAATGTATGTAGAGCATCAACAATTGCTAGCTGAAAACTGATTTTTACATTTTGATTTCATTGTCCTTGAAAAGATCACATTTCTGGTGCTTGTAAGGATCAGATAAACTATCATAAAGAAATTCAAGATAATATAATCTGTTTCCTGAGACTGATGATTTCTGTTTCTTTTTTTAGGCAATCTTCACAGGCATGGGGCTTGAAGACACTAGCCATTTCTGCATTGCTTGTTGATTCACCTTTACTGGAACAAGAGATTTGGGGGGTAATTTGGGATTGATGGGTGGTGGTTATTTTTTGCAGAATCAATTGATCCATCAGAACTATTGTTGACATTACAAAACACAAGGTACAGTAGGGGAATTTGTAATACCACTTTGAACAATCCCTTCAAGTTGATTTTGTTGGAGATAGTTGAATTTTCTTCATCAGGAATAACAGGAGATTTTACAGCCTCAATTGGTTGGACCACTTCTGGTTGATTATCAATGGTATTAATCTTGCCATTTGGCATTGTATGCATAACCAATTAGGGTTTTTAAGGTGATTATTTTTTTTACTGGCAGCACAAGCAGGATGCAACAAAGCATTGCACTTAGAACACTGGAAAGACCCAGATCCACATATTCTGTATTTGTTACAAGGATGGGACATCCTAGGAAAAGGAACAAAAGAAGACACACCTTGAATTGGAAGCTATATCTTCAACTAAAAACCTGGTTGCCTAAGCCAGGATTAGCACTGGTACTTGCTAGAGAAAAGTTCACAAGGCTGATCATGCATCTTCACTTAAAAATAACAAGCATCATTTATTTCAAAACAAGACATCTTGACAGGTCAAGATCTAATGGAAGACTGAAGTGATTCTTGTCAAATGAATCCTAATATCTCCTAAACATAGGTACATGGTTTGCTTTGCACCTGTAACTAAACTTAAGCACCTTCCATGGTAGCCTAGGTTTAGCCTCAAGTCAAAGTCCTCTCTATACACTACTTTAATCTGCTTATAAAATCTTAGAGTACTTGACTTCACCACAGGTTTCAACAAACCTGAATCTCCTAGTCCCAAAGGCATAATTCAGTAAATTTTTTTGTTGTTCATAGCCTATATGACTTACAAATAAAGTAAACATACCACTTGATGCCTTTTTTATGCTCTTTCCAAATATAATAATTATTTTTGTTGGAAATAATTTTACACCCCCCTCCCCTATATATACCAATTCAGGGTATATATTTGCACATTAGGGGGATGGGGGTAAATTTTATTTCTGATGTAAATGAGAGGTAAGTTTAAACTTTCCTAAAACACCCCCCCCCCCCTTATGTGCAAACATATACCTTAAATTTCATATATGTAGGGGTGGGGGTAAACTTTATTTCTGACAAAAATGATTATTATATTTGGAAAGAGCATAAAAGAAAGGAATCAAGTCAGTGACAGATCCAGAGGGGGGCATGCACCCCCCTAGCATAGTCTAAGTAGTGTAACTTACTTAATTAACTCAAGTTTGCATTAATTTAAACTTGCTCCTAACACAAGTTTATCAGATCAACCTATTTTGTGCCCCCCTAAAATTATTTTCATCAGATCAACCTATTTTGTGCCCCCCCCCCCCCCCCCCCCCCCCCCTTAAAAGAAATCCTGGATCTGCCCCTGCATCAAGTGGTATGTTTACTTTATCCACAAGCCAATAGTATGAACAACAAAAAAATTTACCACAATTCCCAACATACCAAGAAAATCATCAGATTTATAATGGGGACCCTGTCCCTTATTCTATGCCTACAAAAAGCCAGTATTATCCTGCAGGAATTTAACCTGTTTTGGTCATGTTGCCATTTTTAGAAGAATTCACCTTTTATCTAGCAAAGTATGCCTAGCCATAGG
Source organism: Artemia sinica (assembly GCA_027921565.1). Lineage (NCBI taxonomy): Eukaryota > Metazoa > Arthropoda > Branchiopoda > Anostraca > Artemiidae > Artemia > Artemia sinica. The sequence continues at coordinate 148,392 of JAPEVW010000295.1, read as the reverse complement.
TCCTATTGGAAACAAGTATTAGATTGGACATCACCATATGGCTAATATGGGAGTAAAGTTCATTTGCAATGCAAATGGATGTTATATTTTAGATTGAGGATGCAGTTCTAGGTATATAGCCTATTTGAACATTAGGGGAGTAGGGGTATATATTCTGTGAATATAACAGGTCCTAAGAAATTCATAAATTTCTTAGAAGAACTGGAAAAAACAAGGGAAAGAAGTGAAGATAAAGTCTCTCCCTCTGCAAAATGTGTCAACTAGGATTTTATTTCTGTATATTATGGAGTAAGAATTGTTTCTTTAAAAATGTTTCCTTATGCACAGTTGGACTCCTAGGCTTAAAATACTGGTTGGCCAGTTGGCTAATTTAAAGATTTGTATATAGGCTAGGCTATATACACTGTCAAATTAGCCATCTGGTGGTATCCCCTGTAGATTTACCAGTGTAAATAAGCCTAACCATTTTGTCTGACTTTTAAAATTATGGGATGATGAAACGATTACATTATAGTTCATATTAAAGTAATTAAAGAAAATATGAACCAAAAAAATGTAGCAAATCCATAGGCTAGGCCTATAATTTACTTTACAGTTGATATCTGACACTGATAGTCTCCCTCTGGAAAATGTAGGTACAAACTGGCTGAACTGATTTGCAGAATATGAAAGACATGCTAAGTATTATGTTGATAATATAGTAAGGTTTTAAACACTTGTTTCAATTCAGACTTCCAATTCCAAGCCAATTTTGATGAACCTGATTTTCCAATCCAAGTTCGAAAAACAGTATATTTTTGCAATAGTTGCCAAACGAAACAAAAATCAATCACCTTTTCTTTTCAAAGACAAATAAGCCGAATAAGTTTTGGTTTACCAATGTATCCCTATCTATCAAGCAGAGCCAATAGTATAGCTACTTTTTCTATCAACTGGTTGAAAGCCAAAGTTATCAACAACTAACATTTTACTATAATTATCTAAACCATCCTCTTTAAAGCCTTTCATCGGTTGATTCAAAATTCGATGATAGCGGACACAGACATGGATAACTAAAACTGCATTTAGGTTTTCAATTTTGACTGTCAGATCCTTTGAATAGCAATTAGCTACAAATAATTAACACTATGGCATGGCATAGACCTTTATTATTAAGCTACATCACTAAACCGCGATAGCACAAAAGCAAATAAAATATGTGGCGATCACTTTTGTTCAGGAATACGAACCTGTTTCATTTAAGAGTGGAATTTAGAGGAAAAGGACTGATATATTTTTGTCATGCCAATAATTTTCTTAGGTGATAAAGAAAAGTTGGTCCTGATGGAATTCATGGATATCAATTGCTCATCAGTGATAATTCTTAATAGATTTTTTTGCCAGATCTCTATTGCAACTGAATCACCGTGTAACTGAACCCCAAAGCACTAAACCCCTTTAAATGAACACTTATGCATCTAAAGCTCCGCGCACCTGAACCCCTTACAACTGAATCCCCGTGCAAATAAACCCTCGCGCAACAGAACCATTTTTAACTGAACCCTCTTGCAAATCAGCCCCGTTTTTAACTGAACTCCAGTGTAACTGAAACACCCGTGCAACTGAACCCCCATGGCAACTGAACCCTTGTGTAACTGAACCCTCGTGCAAACTGAGCAATCGTAGTCAGATGAGGGAGTATTTCTGGGTAGAACACAAGTTAAAATATTTACATGTTCAACCTTTTTGGAGTTGTTTGTTTTTTAAAGTCATGGTGTGTAAGTCTTTCAAGATACTGCATAAAAAGGCTCTGTTTTGTGTGTCACAAAAACAGAAAACCGGACGTCACAAACCATTAAAACCAGGTTCATTTCTCCTTTGTTTTACATCTGTTTAATGGGGGTTTCCTTCGCCTTGTCACTGTCTACGGGTCTAGTCGTTTACCCTCCCCCCCCGAAAATACCCTCTGATGAAAATAGCCCCGTGGAAAAGACACCCCTCCCCCCGAACAATATCCTCTCCCCGCTGTAAGATGGTTTCCAATAACTTTGACTTAATTTCTGAAAAATGTCTCAATTTCTGATCGAATGACCATCCTCCGAAGTTTTCACGACCAAAATTTGGAGTTAGGGATGAAGAAAGAATAGTCCCCCTTCATACTGAATAAATTATACTCATGTTGAAATTTTTCGTACTCATGTTGAAAGTAGTTTAGACCGGGACTATTCTCAGAAATCAAAGGGATTAAATGTCAATTTCACACTTTAGTTCTGTTTTTTAATATTTTTTGTGTCCCTTCCCACCAATAAAACAACCCCCCCCCCCCCCAAAAAAAAAAAAGTATTAAATACGGCCCTGAGAATCATACATCAATTTTTATCTCCACCCTCCCATTGTCTCTTGAAGGTTCAATGAGATTTGGGATTTTCGGCATTAAAATGTACCAGTTGAAGCATCTCCCTCCCTCCCTAACCAGCCAAAACATTTTTAAGGTCAATACAAATTTCACTGTATTAGGTAAATTCCATGTTGTTTTTACAATCCCAAACATTTGTATATAAGGCCTTAAACTTCTAAAATGGATTTTATGATTGTTTTGTTGTTAGGATTATGGTTACCAGTATAGTAACCATTCCTGAACAATGGTTGCAGCAATAGCTGCAACCTTGTAAAGAGCGAACGTAAGATAGGCCATAGTGACCAGCTATTAAAAAACACGAGAGGGATGGTAACTAATATCTCGGTTCGTCCTAAAAGTAAGAGTTTATTACGAAAAAAAACTATGGTGATTAAAAAAAAAAAACAACCTGAAAACCCTTCGAAAATGGCGTCAGATGAAAATAAATAGTTTACCCCCCACCTTAAACAATAAGGAAAATAACTTTTTTGAATGGGTAGCACTGATCTGCCTCCCGCTTTTTCAGGGCTGGTGGTTTACCAGAACATCATAGAGAGATGATTAACAGCTTGCTCAAAAGCTATTTCTCCTATCTTGGTGCTTTTAATGAATTCCAAAATCTGCAAGTGCCATATGACACTAAAATTGACACTTTTTGTGCAGTTTAGTAGTAAGAAGTTTTTGAATTCGACAGGGCCTCTATATTTTCGAATCTCAGTCCCGACACTTATTTAAAGACTTCTTCAAGACGCAAGAGCTTGTTATGTTATTGGGAATGTTTTTCTAAGAGATGCAGGGGCTTGTTACATAGTAGAGAGTGTTTACTTATACAAACGATTTCTTTGGGTGTTACGTAAGTAGAGATGACCCTATTGACACGACTGGGGCTCCTTATATGGGCATAGAGTCATTCGGGAGATGGTTTTTGTCACTGAGAATGAAAAAACAGGAATTTTGTCACATTTATGGATGTTTCATGGATGGTTTATGTGTGTTGGTCAATTTATTTGATGTTTTTCATGGATGTCAACAGTAATTTATGTCTGTTTTATTTAATGGTTTTTGTCAGTGAGAATGGAAAAACAGTATTTTTCTCACTTTGATGGATTATTGAGTCTAATGAGCACAGGGTCAACGACACTTCCTTCAAGATCTTGTTGATGTTTTGGCCAAGTGCCCGCTAGGGGAGAATGTTATGATCTAGGAAAGAGTATTTGTTGTTGTATGCTAGGGGAGAATGTTATGATCTAGGAAAGAGTATTTGTTGTTGTATGCTAGGGAAGAATGTATATGATCCAGAAATAGTATTTGTTGTTGTAAGCTCGAGGCAAATGTTATGATCCAGAATAGTATTTGTTGTTGTTGTTGCTCGAGGCAAATATTATGATCTAGGAAATAGTATTTGTTGTTGTATGCTCGACGTGAATGTCAAGGTGTCCAGAAATTTGGAACACCTGTGCTGTCGACCTCAATTCCCCTTTCGTGAATCAATAATTCCCCTTAGAAACAACAAATTAATTCCCCTTTTCTTGACAGATCAATCAACCAATGACATCATCTGTCTGACCTTAAAAAATTTCGCCTAGAAACGATTCTCCAGGAATAGATTCAAGTCATTAATGTCTTTGCCTCGGAAACAATTCTACTGGTCGCACTCCAAAAGATATTAATAACCAAACGCCATGGAAACAATTCTCCAAGAAACATCTTTGGCGATGAATTGTTTTAGCGCGGGAATCAGGTTTCTTAGTAATTTGAAATGCGTCAGCGCAGAGATGCCAAAAACAAAAGGAAAACGCTGAAATTACGTTTAGGGATTATTTGGGCGAAACTGTTTTAGACATTTTATAAAATTATTTCGGCGAAACAATTTTAGAAACATTTTAAAAGATGATTTAAAAGATGATTTTAGAAGAGGATTTGAGGGTGAAACTCTGTGGTCGTTATAATACACAAGTTCCCATTTGAACAGTGATGTGAGGTCCCCTACCACAACCCCAAAGGGTTCCGATCCCCCCACCCCAACCTCGAAGGAAGCCACCGGTCCTCAAGGTTCTCCGGGCTCCCAAAGGGCCCCCGGCGCCCCAAAGGCTCCTGAGCCCCCATTTTAATACTTTTTTAAGGCTTTATTATATCTTTTCAGAACAAATTATTATTTTAGGGAATTATTTCGGCGAAACAGTTAGAGACATTTAAAAGATGATTTTGAAGAGATTTTAGAAGAGGATTTGAAACTCTGTGGTGAAACTCTGTGGTCGTCATAATACACAAGTTCCATTTGAACAGTGTCGTGAGGTCCCCTACCCCAAACCCGAAGGAAGCCCCCGGTCCTCAAAGGTCCCCCAAGCTCCCAAAAGACCACCCGGCCCCTCAAGGGCCCCCCTGACCCTCAAAGACCCTCCCCGGGCCCGTCTTTCGTTGATGTTTGTTGTCTGAAACCTATGATTTTGGGTGTATGGGTTGCTATTTTTGACTTTTCTGAGTTGGATTTCTTAGTCTTTCATAGGTATGTGTTGTCTGAAACCTATGATTTGGGATGGGTGGTTTGCTATTTTTGACTTTTCTGAGCTGGATTTCTTAGCCTTTCATAGGTGTGTGTTGTCAGAAAATTATGATTTGGGAATGTGTAGTTTGCTATTTGGACTTTTCAGAGCTAGGATTCTTAGTCTCTCATAGGTGTTTGTTGTCTGAAACTTCTAGTTTGGGATGAGTAGTGTTGCTATTTCAGACTTTTATGAGCTAGGGTTTCCTAGTATTTCGTAGGTGAATGTTGTCAGAAAATTATGATTTGGGATATGTAAATTACTATTTCGGGGCTTTTCTGAGCTAGATTTCTTAAGTCCCTCATAGGTGTTTGTTGTCTGAAAACCTATAGTTTGGGATGAGTAGTTTGCTATTTTTGACTTTTTGAGCTAGGTTTCTTAGCCTTTCATAGGTGTGTGTTTGTCAGAAAACTTATGATTTGGGATATGTAAATTTACTATTTTTGACTTTTCTGAGCTAGATTTCTTAGCCTTTCATAGGTGTTTGTTGTCTGAAACCTATAGTTTGGGATGAGTAGCTAGCGAATTTTTTTGCTTTTGGACTTTTCAGAGATGGATTTCTTAGCCTTTCGTAGGTGTGTGTTGACTGAAACTTATGATTTGGGATATGTAAATTACTATTTCGGGCTTTTCTAAGCTAGATTTCTTAGTCTTTTGTTGGTGTGTGTTGTCTGAAACCTATGATTTGGGATTTGTAGTTTGCTTTTGGACTTTTCAGAGCTAGGATTCTTAGTCCCTCATAGGTGTTTGTTGTCTGAAACCTATAGTTTGGGATGAGTAGTTTGCTATTTCAGGCTTTTCTGAGCTAAGGTTTCTTAGTATTTCGTAGGTGTGTGTTGTCTGAAACTTATGATTTGAGGTGTGTAATTTGCTATTTCAGGCTTTTCTGAGCTAAGGTTTCATAATGTTTCGTAGGTGAATGTTGTCTGAAACTTATGATTTGGGATATGTAAATTACTATTTCGGGCTTTTCTAAGCTAGATTTCTTAGTCATTCGTTGGTGTGTGTTGACTGAAACCTATGATTTGGGATATAAGGTTCTTAGTCTTTTCGTGGTGTGTGTTGTCTGAAACCTATGATTTGGGATTTGTAGTTTGCTTTTTGGACTTTTCAGAGCTAGGATTCATAGTCCCTCATAGGTGTTTGTTGTCTGAAGTCTATAGTTTGGGATGAGTAGTTTGCTATTTCAGGCTTTTTCTGAGCTAAGTCTTCTTAGTATTTCGTAGGTGTGTGTTGTCTGAAACTTATGATTTGAGGTGTGTAATTTGCTATTTCAGGCTTTTCTGAGCTAAGGTTTCATAGTATTTCGTAGGTGAATGTTGTCTGAAACTTATGATTTGGGATATGTAAATTACTATTTCGGGCTTTTCTAAGCTAGATTTCTTAGTCTTTCGTTGGTGTGTGTTGTCTGAAACCAATGATTTGGGATGGGTGGGTTGCTATTTTTGACTTTTCTGAGCTGGATTTCTTAGCCATTCATAGGTGTGTTGTCTGAAAACTATGATTTGGGATGGTTAATTTTGCTATTTTTGACTTTTCTGAGCTAGGTTTCTTAGCCTTTCATAAGTGTATGCTGTCAGAAAATTATGATTTGGGATTTGTAGTTTGCTTTTTAGACTTTTCAGAGCTAGGATTCTTAGTCCCTCATAGGTGTTTGTTGTCTGAAACTATAGTTTGGGATGAATAGTTTGCTATTCACAGGCTTTTCTGAGCTAAGTTTTCTTAGTATTTCATAGGTGTGTGTTGTCTGAAACTTATGATTTGAGGTATGTAATTTGCTATTTCCGACTCTTCATAACCAGATTTTCTTAGTCTTTCGTAGGTGTGTGGTGTCTGAAACCTATGATTTGGGATGTGTGGGTTGCTATTTTTTGACTTTTCTGAGCTGGATTTCTTAGCCTTTCGTAGATTTGTGTTGACTGAAACCTATGATTTGGGAATGAGTGGTTTGCTGTTTTTGACTTTTCTGAGCTAGTTTTCTTAGCATTTCATAGGTGTGTGCCTTCAGAAAATTATGATTTGAGAGGTGTAGTTTGCTTTTTGGACTTTTCAGAACTAGGATTCTTAGTCCATCATAGGTGTTTGTTGTCTGAAACTTCTAGTTTAGGATGTATCTTAGTATCTAGTTTAGGATGTATCTAGTTTAGGATGTTTCTTAGTATTTCGTAGGTGAATGTTGCCTGAAACTTATGATTTGGGATATGTAAATTACTATTTCGGGCTTTTCTGAGTTGGATTTCTTAGTCTTTCATAGGTATGTGTTGTCTGAAACCTATGATTTGGGATGGGTGGTTTGCTATTTTTGACTTTTCTGAGCTGGATTTCTTACCCTTTCACCAGGTGTGTGTTGTCAGAAAATTATGATTTGGGATGTATAGTTTTGATAGTTGGACTTTTCAGAGCTAGGATTCTTAGTATCTCATAGACGTTTGTTGTCTGAAACCTATAGTTTGGGATGAATAGTTTGCTATTTATGGCTTTTATGAGCTAGGTTTCCTAGTATTTCGTAGGTGTGTGTTGTCTGAAACTTAATTACTATTTCGGGCTTTTCTGAGCCAGATTTCTTAGTCTTTCGTTGATGTGTGTTGTCTGAAACCTATGATTTGGGATGGGTGGATTGCTATTTTTGACTTTTCTGAGCTGGATTTCTTAGCCATTCATAGGTAAGTGTTGTCTGAAATTTATGATTTGGGATGGTTAATTTGCTATTTCCGGCTTTTATTAGCTAGGTTTTCTTAGCCTTTCATAGGTGTGTGTTGTCAGAAAATTATGATTTGGGATGTGTAGTTTGCTATTTGGACTTTTCAGAGCTAGGATTCTTAGTCCATCATAGGTGTTTGTTGTCTGAAACCTATAGTTTGGGATGAGTAGTTTGCTATTTCAGGCTTTTATGAGCTAGGTTTCTTAGCCTTTCGTAGGTGTGTGTTGACTGAAACTTATGATTTGGGATATGTAAATTACTATTTCGGGCTTTTCTAAGCTAGATTTCTTAGTCTTTCGTTGGTGTGTGTTGTCTGAAACCTATATTTGGGATGTGTGGGTTTCTATTTTTTTTGACTTTTCTGAGCTGGATTTCTTAGCCTTTCATAGGTGTGTGTTGACTGAAACCTATGATTTGGGATGAGTGGTTTGCTATTTTTGACTTTTCTGAGCTAGGTTTCTTAGCCATTCATAGGTGTGTGTTGTCAGAAAATAATGATGTGGGATGTGTAGTTTGCTTTTTGGACTTTTCAGAGCTATGATTCTTAGTCTCTCATAGGCGTTTGTTGTCTGAAACTACTAGTTTGGGATGAATAGTTTGCTATTTCAGGCTTTTCTGAGCTAAGGTTTCCTAGCATTTCGTAGGTGAATGTTGTCTGAAACTTATGATTTGGGATATGTAAATTACTATTTCGGGCTTTTCTAAGCTAGATTTCTTAGTCTTTCGTTGGTGTGTGTTGTCTGAAACTTATGATTTGGGATGGGTGGATTGCTATTTTTGACTTTTCTGAGCTGGATTTCTTAGCCTTTCATAGGTGTACGTGTTGTCTGAAACCTATGATTTGGGATGGTTAATTTGCTATTTTAGACTTTTCTGAGCTAGGTTTCTTAGCCATTCATAGGTGTGTGCTGTCAGAAAATTTATGATTTGGGATTTGTAGTTTGCTTTGTGGACTTTTCAGAGCTAGGATTCTTAGTCCCTCATAGGTGTTTGTTGTCTGAAACCTATAGTTTGGGATGAGTAGTTTGCTATTTCAGACTTTTCTGAGCTAAGGTTTCATAGTATTTCGTAGGTGTGTGTTGTATGAAACTTATGATTTGAGGTGTGTAATTTGCTATTTCCGACTTTTCATAACCAGATTTCTTAGTCCTTTCGTAGGTGTGTGTTGTCTGAAAAACCTATGATTTGGGTTTGTGTGGGTTGCTATTTTTTGACTTTTCTGAGCTGGATTTCTTAGCCTTTCGTAGGGGTGTGTTGACTGAAACCTATGATTTGGGATGAGTGGTTTGCTATTTTTGACTTTTCTGAGCTAGATTTCTTAGCCTTTCATAGGTGTGTGCTTTCAGAAAATTATGATTTGGGAGGTGTAGTTTTGCTTTTTGGACTTTTCAGAGCTAGGATTCTTAGTCCATCATAGGTGTTTGTTGTCTGAAACTTCTAGTTTAGGATGAGTAGTTGGCTATTTCAGGCTTTTCTGAGCTAAGGTTTCTTAGTATTTCGTAGGTGAATGTTGTCTGAAACTTATGATTTGGGATATGTAAATTACTATTTCAGGCTTTTCTAAGCTAGATTTCTTGTCTTTCGTTGGTGTGTGTTGTCTGAAAAACCTATGATTTGGGATGTGTGGGTTGCTATTTTTTTACTTTTCTGAGCTGGATTTTCTTAGCCTTTCATAGGTGTGTGTTGACTGAAACCTATGATTTGGGATGAGTGGTTTTCTATTTTTGACTTTTTCTGAGCTAGATTTCTTAGCCTTTCATAGATGTGTGCTGGCAGAAAATTATGATTGGGATTTGTAGTTTGCTTTTTGGACTTTTCAGAGCTAGAATTCTTAGTCCTCATGGTGTTTGTTGTCTGAAACCTACAGTTTGGGATGAGTAGTTGGCTATTTTAGGCTTTTCTGAGCTAAGGTTTTCTTAGTATTTCGTAGGTGTGTGTTGTCTGAAACTTATGATTTGAGGTGTGTAATTTGCTATTTCCGACATGATCAATTCTATTTCCCCAAAATAATATAAAAAGTTTCCACTTCAGTTCAGATTTTTCTCAAAGAGATGAAAAAATTTAAATTACTGTTCCAAAATTTTTCAAAGAAGATAGAAAAGTTCAAGTTCTCTTCTGAATTTTACCAAAGAACACAATTCAATTCTAATTTCTCCAGAGAAAATAAAAAGCTTCCACTTCAGTTTTAAGTTCACCAAGACATAAAAAAATGTAAAGTTTAGTTCAAATTTTTCCGTAGAAGATAGGAAAAGTTATACTATGATTTGTGATTATTTTCCATGAAGATAAAAAGTTTCACTTTAATTCTAAATTTTCATAAATTCAGTTCCGACTTTTCTCAAAGAGATGAAAAAATTTAAATACTGTTCCAAATTTTTCATAGAAGATAGAAATGTTCAAGTTCTCTTTTGAATTTTACCAAAGAAAACAATTCAATTCTAATTTCTCTAGAGAAAATAAGAATCTTCCACTTCAGTTTCAAGTTCACCAAGACATAAAAAATATAAAATTCACTTCTAAATTTTTCCATAGAAGATAGGAAAAGTTATACTATGATTGTGATTATTTACCATGAAGATAAAAAGTTTCACTTTAATTCTAAATTTTCTTAAATTCAATTCCGACTTTTCTCAAAGAGATGAAAAAATTTAAAGTTCTGTTCCAAATTTTTCATAGAAGATAGGAAAAGTTATACTTTGATTGTGAATATTCTTCATGAAGATATGGAGCTCCACTTTAATTCTGGCTCCACTTTAATTCTGAGTTTTCTCGAAGAACTGCAAAATGTACAAGTTCTCTTCTGAATTTTCTTAGAGAGGAGAAAAAAAAAGTTAGGTCAATTCTGAAATTTACCAACGAAAATGAAAAAGCTTCCATTTCAGTTCATAATTCTCAAAGACAGAAAAATTTAAAGTTCAATTCTAAATTTTTCCATAGAAGATAGGAATGGCTATACTATGATAGTGATTATTTACAATGAAGATAAAAAGTTTCACTCTATTTTCTAATTTTTCTTAAATTCAGTTCATTCATCTAACCACCAAAAACAATAGGTTAGGTTAGGTATAAATAAATATAAATAAATAATTAGAAACATTTCTCCATGTTTAAGTTAGGCTAGGTTAGGTTAACTTATCATGAGCGCTCATGATAAGCTAACCTAACCTAACTTAAACATGGTAAAAAGATTAAATTAGGTTAGGTTAGGCTAGATTAAGTTAGGTCAGGTTAAGTTAGGTTAGGTTAGGTTAGCCTACGTACGCGCGCGTACGTAGGCTAACCTAACCTAACCTAACCTAACTTAACCTGACCTAACTTAATCTAGCCTAACCTAACCTAATTTAATCTTTTTACCATATTTAAGTTAGGTTAGGTTAGCTTATCATGAGTGCCCATGATAAGTTAACCTAACCTAGCCTAACTTAAACATGGAGAAATGTTTCTAATTATTTATTAATATTTATTTATACCTAACCTAACCTAACCTATTGTTTTTGGTGGTTAGATGAATGAACTGAATTTAAGAAAAATTAGAAATAGAGTGAAACTTTTTATCTTCATTGTAAATAATCACAATCATAGTATAGCCATTCCTATCTTCTATGGAAAAATTTAGAATTGAACTTTAAATTTTTATGTCTTTGAGAAATTATGAACTGAAATGGAAGCTTTTTTTTCATTTTCGTTGGTAAATTTCAGAATTGACCTAACTTTTTTTTCTCCTCTCTAAGAAAATTCAGAAGAGAACTTGTACATTTTGCAGTTCTTCGAGAAAACTCAGAATTAAAGTGGAGCCAGAATTAAAGTGGAGCTCCATATCTTCATGAAGAATATTCACAATCAAAGTATAACTTTTCCTATCTTCTATGAAAAATTTGGAACAGAACTTTAAATTTTTTCATCTCTTTGAGAAAAGTCGGAACTGAATTTAAGAAAATTTATCATTAAAGTGAAACTTTTTATCTTCATGGAAAATAATCACAATCATAATATAACTTTTCCTATCTTCTACGGAAAAATTTAGAACTGAACTTTAAATTTTTTATTGGGGAAATTAGAATTGACTTGTGTTCTTTGGTAAAATTCAGAATAGAACTTGAATATTCACGATCAAAGTATAACTTTTCCTATCTTCTATGAAAAATTTCGAACAGAACTTTAAATTTCTTCATCTCTTTGAGAAAAAAATCTGAACTGAAGTGGAAATTTTTATATTATTTTGGGAAAATAGATTTGATCAATAACTTATTTCATTTTCATTGAGAAAAATTCAGAATCGAAGTTGAACTTTTCTTCTTCGGGAAAATATTTGGAACAGAACTTTAAATTTTTTCATCTTTTTGAGAAAGGTCGGAATTGAATTTAAGAAAATTTAGAATTAAAGTGAAACTTTTTATCTTCATGGTAAATAATCACAATCATAGTATAACTTTTCCTATCTTCTATGGAAAAAATTTAGAAGTGAATTTTATATTTTTTATGTCTCGGTGAACTTGAAACTGAAGTGGAAGATTCTTATTTTCTCTAGAGAAAAATTAGAATTGAATTGTGTTCTTTGGTAAAATTCAAAAGAGAACTTGAACTTTTCTATCTTTTATGAAAAATTTGGTACAGTATTTTAAATTTTTTCATCTCTTTGAGAAAAGTCGGAACTGAATTTATGAAAATTTAGAATTAAAGTGAAACTTTTTATCTTCATGGAAAATAATCACAAATCATAGTATAACTTTTCCTATCTTCTACGGAAAAATTTGAACTAAACTTTACATTTTTTATGTCTTGGTGAACTTAAAACTGAAGTGGAAGCTTTTTTTTATTTTCTCTGGAGAAATTAGAATTGAATTGTGTTCTTTGGTAAAATTCAGAAGAGAACTTGAACTTTTCTATCTTCTTTGAAAAATTTGAACAGTATTTTAAATTTTTTCATCTCTTTGAGAAAAATCTGAACTAAAGTGGAAACTTTTTATATTATTTTGGGGAAATAGAATTGATCATGTCGGAAATAGCAAATTACACACCTCAAATCATAAGTTTCAGACAACACACAACCTACGAAATACTAAGAAACCTTAGCTCAGAAAAGCTAAAATAGCCAACTACTCATCCCAAACTGTAGGTTTCAGACAACAAACACCTATGAGGGACTAAGAATTCTAGCTCTGAAAAGTCCAAAAAAGCAAACTACAAATCCCAAATCATAATTTTCTGACAGCACACACCTATGAAAGGCTAAGAAATCTAGCTCAGAAAAGTCAAAAATAGCAAACCACTCATCCCAAATCATAGGTTTCAGTCAACACACACCTATGAAAGGCTAAGAAATCCAGCTCAGAAAAGTTAAAAAATAGCAACCACACACATCCCAAATCATAGGTTTCAGACAACACACACCAACGGAAGACAAGAAATCTAGCTTAGAAAAGCCTGAAATAGTAATTTACATATCCCAAATCATAAGTTTCAGACAACATTCACCTACGAAATACTAAGAAACCTTAGCTCAGAAAAAGCCTGAAATAGCCAACTACTCATCCTAAAACTAGAAGTTTCAGACAACAAACACCTATGATGGACTAAGAATCCTAGCTCTGAAAAGTCCCAAAAGCAAACTACACCTCCCAAATCATAATTTTCTGAAAGCACTCACCTATAAAAGGCTAAGAAATCTAGCTCAGAAAAGTCAAAAATAGCAAACCACTCATCCCAAATCATAGGTTTCAGTCAACACACCCCTACGAAAGGCTAAGAGATCCAGCTCAGAAAAGTCAAAAAATAGCAACCCACACAACCCAAATCATAGGTTTCAGACAACACACACCTACGAAAGACTAAGAAATCTGGTTATGAAAAGTCGGAAATAGCAAATTACACACCTCAAATCATAAGTTTCAGACACACACACCTACGAAATACTATGAAACCTTAGCTCAGAAAAGCCTGAAATAGCAAACTACTCATTCCAAACTATAGGTTTCAGACAACAAACACCTATGAGGGACTAAGAATCCTAGCTCTGAAAAGTCCAAAAAGCAAACTACAAATCCTAAATCATAATTTTCCGACACCACACACCTATGAATGGCTAAGAAACCTAGCTCAGAAAAGTCTAAAATAGCAAATTACCATTCCAAATCATAGGTTTCAGACAACACGTACACCTATGAAAGGCTAAGAAATCCAGCTCAGAAAAGTCAAAAATAGCAATCCACCCATCCCAAATCATAAGTTTCAGACAACACACACCAACGAAAGACTAAGAAATCTAGCTTAGAAAAGCCCGAAATAGTAATTTACATATCCCAAATCATAAGTTTCAGACAACATTCACCTACGAAATGCTAGGAAACCTTAGCTCAGAAAAGCCTGAAATAGCAAACTATTTATCCCAAACTAGAAGTTTCAGACAACAAACGCCTATGAGAGACTAAGAATCATAGCTCTGAAAAGTCCAAAAAGCAAAACTACACATCCCCAATCATAATTTTCTGACAACACACACTATGAATGGCTAAGAAATCTAGCTCAGAAAAGTCAAAAATAGCAAACCACTCATCCCAAATCATAGGTTTCAGTGAACACACACCTATGAAGGCTAAGAAATCCAGCTCAGAAAAGTCAAAAAATAGAAACCCACACATCCCAAATCATAGGTTTCAGACAACACACACAACGAAAGACTAAGAAATCTAGCTTAGAAAAGCCCGAAATAGTAATTACACATCCCAAATCATAAGTTTCAGTCAACACACACCTACGAAAGGCTAAGAAACCTAGCTCATAAAAGCCTGAAATAGCAAACTACTCATCCCAAACTATAGGTTTCAGACAACAAACACCTATGATGGACTAAGAATCCTAGCTCTGAAAAGTCCAAATAGCAAACTACACATCCCAAATCATAATTTTCTGACAACACACACCTATGAAAGGCTAAGAAACCTAGCTAATAAAGCCGGAAATAGCAAATTAACCATCCCAAATCATAAGTTTCAGACAACACTCACCTATGAATGGCTAAGAAATCCAGCTCAGAAAAGTCAAAAATAGCAATCCACCCATCCCAAATCATAGGTTTCAGACAACACACATCAACGAAAGACTAAGAAATCTAGCTCAGAAAAGCCCGAAATAGTAATTAAGTTTCAGACAACACACACCTACGAAATACTAGGAAACCTAGCTCATAAAAGCCTGAAATAGCAAACTATTCATCCCAAACTATAGGTTTCAGACAACAAACGTCTATGAGAGACTAAGAATCCTGGCTCTGAAAAGTCCAACTATAAAACTACACATCCCAAATCATAATTTTCTGACAACACACACCTATGAAAGGCTAAGAAATCCAGCTCAGAAAAGTCAAAAATAGCAAACAACCCATCCCAAATCATAGGTTTCAGACAACACATACCTATGAAAGACTAAGAAATCCAACTCAGAAAAGCCCAAAATAGTAATTTACATATCCCAAATCATAAGTTTCAGGCAACATTCACCTACGAAATACTAAGAAACCTTAGCTCAGAAAAGCCTGAAATAGCCAACTACTCGTCCCAAACTAGAAGTTTTAGACAACAAACACCTATGAGGGACTAAGAATCCTAGTTCTGAAAAGTCCAAAAAGCAAAAACTACACCTCTCAAATCATAATTTTCTGAAGGCACACACCTATGAAATGCTAAGAAATATAGCTCAGAAAAGTCAAAAATAGCAACCCACACATCCCAAATCATAGGTTTCAGACACCACACACCTACGAAAGACTAAGAAATCTGGTTATGAAGAGTCGGAAATAGCAAATTACATACCTCAAATCATAAGTTTCAGACAACACACACCTATGAAATACTAGAAAACTTAGCTCAGAAAAGCCTGAAATAGCAAAAACTACTCATCCCAAACTATAGGTTTCAGACAACAAACACCTATGATGACTAAGAATCCTAGCTCTGAAAAGTCCAAATAGCAAACTACACATCCCAAATCATAATTTTCTGACAGCATACACCTATGAAAGGCTAAGAAACCTAGCTCAGAAAAATCAAAAATAGCAAATTAACCATCCCAAATCATAGGTTTCAGACAACACACACCTATGAATGGCTAAGAAATCCAGCTCAGAAAAGTCAAAAATAGCAACCCACCCATCCCAAATCATTGGTTTCAGACAACACACACCAACGAAAGACTAAGAAATCTAGCTTAGAAAAGCCCGAAATAGTAATTTACATATCCCAAATCATAAGTTTCAGACAACATTCACCTACGAAATACTATGAAACCTTAGCTCAGAAAAGCCTGAAATAGCAAACTATTCATCCCAAACTAGAAGTTTCAGACAACAAACGCCCTATGAGAGACTAAGAATCATAGCTCTGAAAAGTCCAAAAAGCAAACTACACATCCCAAATCATAATTTTCTGACAACACACACCTATGAATGGCTAAGAGAAATCTAGCTCAGAAAAGTCAAAAATAGCAAACCACTCATCCCAAATCATAGGTTTCAGTCAACACCACACCTATGAAAGGCTAAGAAATCCAGCTCAGAAAAGTCAAAAAATAGAAACCCACACATCCCAAATCATAGGTTTCAGACAAACACACACAACTACGAAAGACTAAGAAATCTAGCTTAGAAAAGCCCGAAATAGTAATTTACACATCCCAAATCATAAGTTTCAGTCAACACACACCTACGAAAGGCTAAGAAACCTAGCTCATAAAAGCCTGAAATAGCAAACTACTCATCCCAAACTATAGGTTTCAGACAACAAACACCTATGATGGACTAAGAATCCTAGCTCTGAAAAGTCCAAATAGCAAACTACACATCCAAAAATCATAATTTTCTGACAACACACACCTATGAAAGGCTAAGAAACCTAGCTAATAAAAGCCGGAAATAGCAAATTAACCATCCAAATCATAGTTTTTTTTTTTTTTTTTTTTTTTTTTAGCTAAGAATCCGCAGCTCTGAAAGTCGCTATCAAAGTTCCATTACAGGGAAAATCAAAAAAAAATCCCAAAACATTAATTTAATCACCTATGAAAGAGGTAAGGTTTCTAGAAATCCAGCTCGAAATCATAAGTTTTTTTACAGAAAACACAACCTATGAAGGCTAAGAAATCCAGCTCCGAAAAGTCAAAAAAAATAGCAATCCACCCATCCCAAATCATAGGTTTCAGACAACACACATCAACGAAAGACTAAGAAAACTTAGCTCAGAAAAGCCCGAAATAGTAATTAAGTTTCAGACAACACACACCTACGAAATACTAGGAAACCTAGCTCATAAAAGCCTGAAATAGCAAACTATTCATCCCAAACTATAGGTTTCAGACAACAAACGTCTATGAGAGACTAAGAATCCTAGCTCTGAAAAAGTCCAACTATCAAACTATACATCCCAAATCATAATTTTCTGACAACACACACCTATGAAAAGGCTAAGAAATCCAGCTCAGAAAAGTCAAAAATAGCAAACCACCCATCCCAAGTCATAGGTTTCAGACAACACATACCTATGAAAGACTAAGAAATCCAACTCAGAAAAGCCCAAAATAGTAATTTACATATCCCAATTCATAAGTTTCAGGCAACATTCACCTACGAAAAATACTAAGAAACCTTAGCTCAGAAAAGCCTGAAATAGCCAACCACTCGTCCAAACTAGAAGTTTTAGACAACAAACACCTATGAGGGACTAAGAATCCTAGTTCTGAAAAGTCCAAAAAGCAAACTACACCTCTCAAATCATAATTTCCTGAAGGCACACACCTATGAAATGCTAAGAAATCTAGCTCAGAAAAGTCAAAAATAGCAAACCACTCATTCCCAAATCATAGGTTTCTGTCAACACAAACCTACGAAAGGCTAAGAAATCCAGCTCAGAAAAGTCAAAAAATAGCAACCCACACATCCAAATCATAGGTTTCAGACACCACACACCTACGAAAGACTAAGAAATCTGGTTATGAAGAGTCGGAAATAGCAAATTACATACCTCAAATCATAAGTTTCAGACACAACACACACCTATGAAATACTAAGAAAACTTAGCTCAGAAAAGCCTGAAATAGCAAACTATTCATCCCAAACTATAGGTTTCAGACAACAAACACCTATGAGGGACTAAGAATCCTAGCTCTGAAAAGTCTAAAAAGCAAACTACAAATCCCAAATCATAATTTTCTGACAGCATACACATATGAAAGGCTAAGAAACCTAGCTCAGAAAAATCAAAAAATAGCAAATTAACCATCCCAAATCATAGGTTTCAGACAACACACACCTATGAATGGCTAAGAAATCCAGCTCAGAAAAGTCAAAAATAGCAACCCACCCATCCCAAATCATTGGTTTCAGACAACACACACCAACGAAAGACTAAGAAATCTAGCTTAGAAAAGCCCGAAATAGTAATTTACATATCCCAAATCATAAGTTTCAGACAACATTCACCTACGAAATACTATGAAACCTTAGCTCAGAAAAGCCTGAAATAGCAAATTACACACCTCAAATCATAAGTTTCAGACAACACACACCTACGAAATACTAAGAAACCTTAGCTCAGAAAAGCCTGAAATAGCAAACTACTCATCCCAAACTATAGGTTTCAGACAACAAACACCTATGAGGGACAATGAATCCTAGCTCTGAAAAGTCCAAAAAGCAAACTACAAATCCCAAATCATAGGTTTCAGTCAACACACACCAACGAATGACTAAGAAATCTAGCTTAGAAAAGCCCGAAATAGTAATTTACATATCCCAAATCATAAGTTTCAGACAACATTCACCTACGAAATACTATGAAACCTTAGCTCAGAAAAGCCTGAAATAGCAAATTACACCTCAAAATCATAAGTTTCAGACAACACACACCTACGAAATACTAAGAAACCTTAGCTCAGAAAAGCCTGAAATAGCAATTTACTCATCCCAAACTATAGGTTTCAGACAACAAACACCTATGAGGGACTAAGAATCCTAGCTCTGAAAAGTCCAAAAAAGCAAACTACAAATCCCAAATCATAGGTTTCAGACAACACACACCAACGAAAGACTAAGAAATCTAGCTTAGAAAAGCCCGAAATAGTAATTTACATATCCCAAATCATAAGTTTCAGTCAACACACACCTACGAAAGGCTAAGAAATCCATCTCTGAAAAGTCCAAAAGCAAAACTACTCATCCCAAACTATAGGTTTCAGACAACAAACACCTATGAAAGGCTAAGAAATCTAGCTCAGAAAAGTCAAAAATAGTAATTTACATATCCCAAATCATAAGTTTCTGACAACACACACCTATGAAAGGCTAAGAAACCTAGCTCAAAAAAAGTCAAAAATAGCAAACTACTCATCCCAAACTATAGGTTTCAGACAACAAACACCTATGAGGGACTAAGAAATCTAGCTCAGAAAAGCCCCGAAATAGTAATTTACATATCCCAAATCATAATTTTCTGACAACATTCACCTACGAAATACTAGGAAACCCTAGCTCATAAAAGTCTGAAATAGCAAACTACTCATCCCAACTAGAAGTTTCAGACAACAAACACCTATGAGAGACTAAGAATCCTAGCTCTGAAAAGTCCAAATAGCAAACTACACATTCCCAAATCATAATTTTCTGACAACATACACATATGAAAGGCTAAGAAATCCAGTTCAGAAAAGTCAAAAATAGCAAACCACCCATCCCAAATCATAGGTTTCAGACAACACATACCTATGAAAGACTAAGAAATCCAACTCAGAAAAGTCAAAAATAGCAACCCATACACCCCAAATCATAGGTTTCAGACAACACACATCAACGAAAGACGGGGCCCAGGGAGGGTCTTTGAGAGTCTGGGGGCCCTTGAGGGCCGGGTGGTCCTTTGGGAGCTTGGGGGACCTTTGAGGACCGGGGGGCTTCCTTCGGGGTTGGGGTAGGGGGATCGGAACCCTTTGGGGTTGGGGTAGAGGACCTCACGACACTGTTCAAATGGAACTTGTGTATTATGACGACCATAGAGTTTCACCCTCAAATCCTCTTCTAAAATCATCTCTTTTAAATCATCTTTTAAAAATGTTTCTAATTGTTTCGCCGAAATAATTCCATAAAATGTCTAAAACAGTTTCGCCCAAATAATCCCTAAACGTAATTTCAGCGTGTTCCTTTTGTTTTTGGCATCTCTGCGCTGACGCATTTCAAATTACTAAGAAACCTGATTCCCGCGCTAAAACAAATCATCGCTAAGATGTTTCTTGGAGAATTGTTTCCATGGCGTTTGGTTATTAATATCTTTTGGAGTTCGACCAGTAGAATTGTTTCCGAGGCAAAGACATTAATGACTTGAATCTATTCCTGGAGAATCGTTTTCTAGGCGAAAATTTTTAAAATCAGACAGATGATGTCATTGGTTGATTGATCTGTCAAGAAAGGGGAATTGATTTGTTGTTTCTAGGGGGAATTATTGATTCACGAAAGGGGAATTGAGGTCGACAGCACAGGTGTTCAAATTTCTGGACACCTTGACATTCACGTCGAGCATACAACAACAAATACTATTTCCTAGGTTATAACATTTGCCTCGAGCAACAACAACAACAAATACTATTTCTGGATCATAACATTTGCCTCGAGCTTACAACAACAAATACTATTTCTGGATCACAACATTCTTCCCTAGCATACAACAACAAATACTCTTTCCTAGATCATAACATTCTCCCCTAGCATACAACAACAAATACTCTTTCCTAGATCATAACATTCTCCCTAGCGGGCACTTGGCCAAAACATCAACAAGATCTTGAAGGAAGTGTCGTTGACCCTGTGCTCATTAGACTCAATAATCCATCAAAGTGAGAAAAATACTGTTTTTCCATTCTCACTGACAAAAACCATAAAACAGACATAAATTACTGTTGACATCCATGAAAAACATCAAATAAATTGACCAACACACATAACCATCCATGAAACATCCATAAATGTGACAAAATTCCTGTTTTTTTCATTCTCAGTGACAAAAACCATCTCCGAATGACTCTATGCCCATATAAGGAGCCCCAGTCGTGTCAATAGGGTCATCTCTACTTACGTAATAGGGCTCGTCACTTTGCAAATGCATTCTTTGCTGTTCCGTAATAGGAGTTGTTAGAGCTCAAAGCCCCCCAGCAAATCATGATTTCTTTGGATGTTACGAAATAGGAATGTTTTCTTCAAGATGCAAACGTATACGTTACGTAATAGTTTCGTTGATTGTTTAAAAACTTACAACGGCCAGAAAAAAAACCTTCAGGGTTCCTCCCAAACAGGGAACCTTCCAGACACCAGCATCCTAGCAAACCGATTCCAACGGGGTCCCTAGTGAGCAATTCAACTGGGGCCCGAACAACCAATACCACCGTGGGGGCCTAGTATCGAATTTCACCAGGGGCCCTAGCATCCAATTACACCCTGGGCCTATAGCGAGCAATTCCACAGGACCCCTAGAAAGCAATTTCAATAGGGACCTAGCAACCATTTTCAACAGGGTCCCTAGCAGATAATTCCAACGGGGGGCCGTAGCATCTAATCCCAGCCGAGCCCTTGTGAGCAATTCCACCGGAGCCCTAGCATCCAATTCCACCCGAGGCCCTAGCATCCAATTTCACCGGGCCCTAGCAACAAATTCCAACGGGGACCCTAGCGAGCAATTCCACTAAGGACCTAGCAGCCATTTCCAACGGGGTCCCTAGCAGGTAATTCCAACAGGGACCCTAGCATCCAATTCAAGTGTAGCCCTAGTGAGCAATTCCACCGGAGTCCTAGCATCCAATTCCGACCGGGGCCCTAGCATCCAATTTTTCCGGGCCCTAGCAACCAATTCTAATGAAGGGCCGGCTAGTCAAGTGGAGAACCCCAGTTGTAAATGAAGGTGATGCAATCTTGCGGTAACTTGGTAGATTTATTGGGAGTGACGTAGTCTCGCGTGAGATGCTAGAATTCATTGTGTGAATAAGGATAGCACACACGTGGGTGTTGCGTAATAGCGGCACACACGTGGGTGCTACGTAATTACGGCGCACGGGGTGTTAAGTAATACTCTAAGAGATTTCATTTTTCTTCAGGATTTCATTTTTCTTCCAGATTCAATGTTTCTCAAATTGTTTTTTTTTTCAGGGAACCTTTATAAGCTAAATCTGTTTGTCCACTTTAGGATTCGAAAGAGATTTCCCTCCTATAGAACTATTCGCTAGAATGCTGGACCAAGAATACCATCCTAACATTTTGATTCGGGATATAGATTCCACGAAATAACCTATTCCACGCAGGGAGCATTTCCTGCCCGCTGTCTAGAAAGATTAAATGAATCAAGTCTTTCAAACCCTTTCCACATGAGAGCGCGCAAGTATCCCAATGCTATTGACATTTGATGTATTAATTGCACCGGCTTGCTACACTCTATTAATGTTCTAACGTGACCTAGACAGGTTAGGTTATTGAATGAGTGAGATGTTACATATCATTGCCCTTATATATTTCATTGCATAGATGGTTACGTGCTGAAGATTCATCCTGGAACAAGAAATTTAAAGAATGAGGAATTTTATTGTACATACAAGTTTTTATTAACACAAAAACATTATAAAATAAAGACATCACAAAAAAACAGTTAAAACTCAACAAACAGAAAAACAGAACGCGAAAAAGCTGTTATAGGATATAATACAAGCAAAAAACATGAATTAAGGAAAAAACGGGGACCCCTAGTCACCAATTCCAGGATGGAGGGGGAAGTGTTATCATTAGAGGTAAATTCAAACCATATTGATTGATATTTCTAAGAGGTTTTAGTGAAAATACCACATTTATTTGAGCCAAAACTATGCATTCCGTATTTGCTGGGCATCACAAGCATTATAAAATCATGAAACCACAGAAAAAAGGCAATAAAAACTCAACAAACGGAAAAACCATAAAGTGAAAAAGCTGATGTAGGATAAAATATAAAGAAAAAGAAGCATGAATAAAAAAGTCTCGAACCCTATCAACCAATTCCACGGGGGAGGGGGGGGGTTCGTTATTAAAGGTAAATTTTAACAATATTGAGATATTTGTGAGAGATTTTAATAAAACTACATCGTTTCTTTAAGCCAGGACTGTGCATTTCTGGTTGACAAGCGCACATTTGATTATTATTTTTCTTGGCATTTCTCGCAATCTCGTTAGAGGTAAATTTAAGCCACATTAAGAGATATTTTTGAGAGCTTTTAATGATAATGACCCCATTTCCTTGCCTGGATGTTAGATTTCAATCCCCCTCTGCCAAAAAATTCTTATAGCTCCTCCCACCTTAACTTTAAGCTGTAGAAGGTGTCCACGTTCAAGGCACTTCACGTCACCGTGGCAATCACAAACATCCTGAGCAATCACAAACTGTTCTTACAAAATATAAAATACCTTTTACAAAACAGAAATAATTCTTTAAAAAACACATCCGAAAATATCACAAATTCTTATTACAAAATGCAAAATACTTCTCACAAACAAAACAATCATTCTTACAAAACAAAAATACATCCCAATAAATCACAAATTCTTATTACGAAACAACAAATAATTATTACAGAACAAAAAAATAATTCTTACGAAATGAAAATACATCCTAAATAATCACAAATTCTTCTAACAAAATACAAAATACATCTTACAAACACACAAAATAATTCTTATAAAACAAATGTACATCCTAAGAAAATAAGAGATTGTTCTTACAAAATACAAAATACTTCTTACAGAACAAAATATAATTCTTACAAAACTAAAATAAATCCTAAAAAACCAGAGGTTGTTCTTGCAATATATAAAATACTTCTTACAAAACAAAATTACATCCTAAGAAGTTACAAATTCTTATTACAAAATACAAAATACTTCTTATGAAAAAAACAATTCTTCCAAAACGAAAATGCATCCCCAAAACAATCACAAACTGTTCTTACAAAATACAAAATACATGTTACAAAACAAAAAATACTTCTTAAAAAACAAAAAAAATAATTCTTACAGAGCAAAACTACATACTAAACCCTCACTATTTCTGCTTACAAAATACAAAATACTTTTTACAAAACAAAAATAATTCAAACTAAATAAAAATACATCTTAAGAAGTCAGATATTGTTCTTACAAAATACAAAACACTTATTACAAAACAAAAATACTTCTTACAAAACAAAAATAATTCTTACAAAACAAAAAATACATCCTAAAAGTTCAGAGATTGTTCTTACAAAATACAAAATACTTGTTACAAAACATAAATATTTCTTAAAAAGCAAAACATAATTCTTACAAAACAAAATTAGAGCCTAAACAATCACAAACCGTTCTTACAAAATACAAAATACTTTTTGAAAAACACAAATTACTTCTTACAAAACAAAATACATCCTAATAGATCCAAATTCTTGTTAAAAAATAAAAAATACTTATTTTATAATAGAAAATAATTCTTAAAAACAAGAATTAATCTTAAAAAATCAGAGACTGTTTTTACAAAATACAAAATACTTCTTACCAAACAAAACATACTTCTTACAAAGCAAAAAAATAATTCTTATAAAACAAAAATACATCCTAAGAAATCACAAATTCTTATTATAAAATACAAAATACTTCTTACGAAACAAAAAATAATTCTTACAAAACGAAAATACATCCTAAGCAATCACAAACTGTTCTTAAAAAATACTTGTTGCAAAACAAAAAATACTTCTTAAAAAACAAAATACAACCAAAACAATGACGATGGTTCTTACTCAATATGCAAAATACTTCTTACAAAACCAAAATACATCCTAACAAATCAGATATTGTTCTTACAAAATACAAAATACTTCTTACAAAAAAAACTTCTTAGAAAGAAAAAATAATTCTCAAAGAAACAAAACAAATACTAAGAAATCAGATATTGTTCTAACACAAGATACAAAAACTTGTTACAAAACCAATACTTCTTTCAAAGCAAAAAATAGTTCTTACAAAACAAAAATACATCCTAAGAGATCACAAATTCTTATTACAAAATACAAAATACTTCTTACAAAACATAAAATAATTCTTACAAAGCAAAAATAAATCCTAAGCAATCACAAAATGTTCTTACAATATACAAAAGACTTAATACAAAATACAAACATACTTCTTACAAAACAAAAAAAAAATACCAATAGATCACACAAATTCTTCTTACAAAATACAAAATACTTATTACAAAACAGAAGATAATTCTTACAAAGCAAAAACTAATCCTAAAAAATCAGATATTGTTTTTAACAAAATACAAATTACTTCTTACAAAACAAAAAATACTTCTTACAAAGCAAAAAGATAATTCTTACAAAACAAAACACATTGTAATGGGATCAATTTTCAAAAACCCCAAAATTTTCCGATTAAAGTTACTCAAGTAAAGAATAAAATCACCCAAAATATGAACCTGAAAAATTCAAGTAACCTACAGATCGAGCAAGACTCAAGCTTTCAATTTAACATAGTGAAACAAATGTATCTAATTATACATTGTAATTATACTTTGTAACAAACATCGTAAGAATCTTTCCCACAGAAAATCCAATAAATAAATCCGCCCTTGTGTCGCCAATGAATGCAATAAATATCAGTTTGACCAAATCTTATATGACAGCCAACGAACAATGTAATTTGAATCTTAAGAGCTCGAAGTACCAAACTATCAAGAGGGCAAAGTTTTATTATACAAAAAAAATAGTCACTCAAGATGCAAAATATCTTTGTTGCATTGTTCTGGAAACTAAGTTTAGAACTAGCAATCTCAATGTAATTAAATCGTATTATCCTTTACCAACTTTCACACAAGTAAATTATAAGTCTTCTGAAAATTAAGCGGCGCCCTGCTAGCAAAATGTTACAGTGTAAAACTTTGTTCGTTCCGAAAAAATTCCAAAGTGTTATCATAAAAAGTTATAAATTGTAATTAAAGTTACAATGTAGAACTTTGCTTTGTTAGAAAAATTCCAAAGTGATATCTTAAAAGTCATAAACTTTAATTAAACCCAAGTAGCCCATTGGTGTATACCCATCCAATAGTAATGCAGGACAAATGGTGGATCCAATAGGGACTGTAAAATATACCTGTGAGTAACGCCCGAATGTAACCTCTGGCGAAATTAGGAAGAGTAGATAGTTAGGACTTAGCAATTTTTTGCGCCAGTCTTACGCGAGTCTAGCCTGGGAAAGACCACTATGAATTTCTTGTGAATCTATTTAAAATAGACTTTTGAGGAAACTTATTATCAGCGAATTAACTTTTGCGTTGTATTGCCCTAGATGACAATTTTGTATTAGTGTCTTGTACTGCAAGCGTGTCGATATAACCGAAGCTCTGTGACAAATTATGTGAGTAATAATAAATACATTACTTTCTTATTTTATTCTCTCTATGTTAACATTTTTCGAGACAGTCAGTCCTTGTGGCTCCACTCGCTCTTAAGGGAATCTGAAACTTTTCAATCTGATTTCGACTCAGTATGGCCGTTAATATAAGCTCCCCATTTGAACCGTTAATTTAAGTTCCCCACACACGAAGTTCCGCCACCACTCAGGTGTACCACTCGCGAACCGTCAACTAAGAGTTTAACTAAATTTCCCCATTGAATTAATTAATTGGAATTTCCGTATTGGGAAACATCAGAAGATATAAGAACAAATAATTTTTATTACCCCCCCCCCCCCATTAGAATGTTTTATTGAAAAACCAAATTAGAACCTCCTTTATTTTAAACCCCCCCCCCCCATTAGAATTGGCGCGGTCCTGTTTAAAGGAGCAAAACACAAGGACAAAATTTTCTACAAAAAAAGATTATTGAGAAATATTAAACATAGGGGGAAAGTTAAAGTGCAATATTTGGTGCATGCTTTTTTATGCATGCTTTAAAGTGCAATATTTGGTGCATGGATAACAAAAATATAATTTAGACGCGCCAAATTTAAGTTATATCAAAAAAAAAAAAGCAAAACCAGTGTCGAATTTTAATTTATTTGAAAAAAAAAGTCGTTAGATCAAAACGAACGATTGTTAAAGCAAAAACTCATTGCCAAAACAGTGGAAATTTCAAAATCTCTTCCTTCATATAACGGTGATTCAGATGTAGATGAGTTTATTATTCAATTAAACCAATTCGTAGAAGTAACTCAAACGGACTTAAAATCATTAGTAGGCATGTTGTTAATGAGATTTAAGGGACAAGCATTAACATTCCTAAAACAAACAGAACAAACAATAGGGGAAGATAACAACCTCCCAATAAACTCAATTGAAAAATTTCTAAAAGCGTTCCGAGAAAGATTTGTTGAAACAAGTTCAACACACAAATTAAAGCATGGTACGGTATGTTTCGACGAAACACAAAATGTTAGGGAATACCTACACAAGGTAATGGTATCCATTGAGGCAAAATACGGAAAAGAATCGGGTCCTTTATACGATAAAATTGTACTTAGTGCTTTCATGCAAGGATTAAGCCCCAAACTATACCGAATGTTAATATCAAAAAATATTCAAACATTAGAGCTAGCAGTTCAGGAAGTAGAGAGAATGATTGAAATTGACTCGATTGTGGCAAAATCACAATACGTCAAGAATATATAATGTAGAAAGTTCAACTCCGGGACGATCACGAGGGATTTCCCCAGGATTTTTTTCGAGAGATAATTCACCCAAACCAAACCAAAATAGGTCTCCAACCCCTACGAGGCAAAGAATGGTACGTTTTGTACCCACGAATACAACAAACTACGTACAGAACCCCCCAATTATATGCTATGCATGTAATAAACAAGGACATATTGCCAGGGAATGCCGTGCTAAAAACAAATATACACCAGCAACCCCAAATTTTAGCAATCGTTTGTTCGGAGAACAAACTCAAATGCCAATGGGTCAGGAAACTATAGAAATAACCCCCCACGTCTCACATTGTTCCGCAACCCGTACCAACAAGGATTCACGTATTCGAATCCTTCCAATATACGCCTCCCCAACCCTATTCCAATCCTTCACCCAACCGACAAAATAATTATCGGTTCCCCAACGCAAACACGCGACAAAACATGTACCAATTTAATTCACGGACGGTGAATCCAACTAGGTTCAACAGGAATACAAGCGATAACAGAGGATATTTTTTCCCGACGGGAAATGAAAGAAATATTTCGGGAAACAAAAGAAATTTTTCGTCAATACAAAACGAACAAATGCCACGAGCCCTCGGCACGAGAAATCCTAACCACGCAATTATACGTGGCAACCAAGACAATCAAATGTCAACCAACTTGGAACTTCCCTAACAAGTGAAATTCCCACCGAACCCCAACCTCAAACGCCAACTTATCAGATAAGCGCACAGGGAAACGAATTAGGCCCCCAAGAAAATTAACCGGGACCCTTCCAGTAATTGTACCCTCTTTGAGTGATAATAATGACATATTACCTATATTGAGTGACTTTAATGTGGCAAATATTTATTTCAAAGCGTTAATAGATTCAGGTGCATCAGTTAACATAATAAATTCGAATGTATTTAATAGACTCCCAATATATATTAAGAGACGGAAAAATTTCAATATTCCCAGTTTAACTAGTGTCACAGGTCAGAGGCTGGAGGCTATATGCTCCATACGTTTAGATGTGACAAAAGATAATAGAATCTTTCCTACAAACTTCATAATCTGCAAAAATTTCCCATTTGAGGCTATAATTGGTGCTAATTTTTAAAATCTAAAAAAGTATTATTAGATATAGCAAATAACAGACTCGTGTATCCATACGATCCTATTCTCCAACGCATAGAGAGAAGGGAAGCAACAGTGAATAGAATAAAGTCTTTTGCACCTCACCCTTCGTCATTTTCTCCCACAGGACGAGAGAGAAAATCAAGCAGCAAATGGATTGAGTCAATAAAAGTAAAAATAGGAAATATGCAGGAGTATAGACAAACGGAAATAAAGAAAATAGTTGAATTATGGAAGGAAATAAAAAATTTAAGTACTATTGTAAGGGGACAGGACTTGAATTTACCCTTACAATCAACCCCAAAGCGGAAGACTCGACGCAACAAAGCGCCAACCTTAACTTAATAGAAAATAACTCAGAAGAAAAATATTATGGATATTCGGTCCGTAAAACAAAATCCCCCCAAATACTATGCAAAGAGTTCAAATCTCTCAAATGATCACCCCCGTAAATGACAATTCCGAAATTTGGTTTGCATTCCTGTATAAAGAAATCCCAGAAAATCTGTTTTGTGAAGAACAAATCATTTCATATGATAAAGGAGAAGGTTTTATTTGGTTGACTAATACACACGATAATGATACAATCACATTAAAAAAGGGAACATGCCTCGTTGAAATACAAGTTATTTCTTAGCACGAGCTAAACAAATGGAAAAAAACTCCAAGGAAAGCTTAGTTAATAGCATTGGTAGTAGCAATCCAAAGAATAGGTACCCTCTAACAAAACCCCAATTTCTGGAAAAATTTAAATTAGATCAAATCCAAGATCGCAATTAAAAGAAAAATTATGTGAATTGCTCCGGAATTTTAGAGATATATTTTCCACATGCGAAGAAGATATTGGATCGATACCGTTCTATGAACATGCTATCCAAACTACAGGGTTGCCTGTAGCAAAACAGCCCTATCGCATCCCTTACCCCTAGAAAGATTGGTTTAAAAAATAAAATCCGCGAATTAGAAAGAAACAATATTATACGGCCAAGTATAAGCCCGTAATCAGCCCCCGTTATACTAGTACCAAAAAAGAACAAGGACCTTAGGCTTGTAGTAGATTATAGAGCCTTAAATAAGCAGGTAGTTAGCGACAAATTCCCCTGCCCCCGAATTGATGAAATCCTAGACTCCATTTCAACCAAGAACAAAATTTTTACATCTCTTGACCTCATGCAAGGTTATCATCAGGTTAAGATAGCAGATAACGACGTTTATAAAACGGCTTTTTCAACAACGGAATGTGGTTCTTATGAATATTTGAGAGTACCCTTCGGACTCAAAACTAGTTCAAGTGCATTATGTAGACCTTTATTACACTTATTAAGAGGTATAGAAAATATTATCCATTTTGTGGATGACGTGATTTGTGTGGGAGAAACACCAGAGGACCATTTAAACACATTAACCAAAGTTTTCGAAAAATTCAGAGAGGGTAATCTGAAATGTAGACCTGAAAAAGTAAATTTGTTTCAATCCGAAATAAAATTCTTAGGAATGATAGTGACCCAAGGTCAAATATCACCGGACCCTGAAAGATAAAATGTGTAGAGAATCGTAAGCCGCCAAAAAACTATGAAACAATTAAGAGGCATTATTGGTTTAACCAGTTATTTTAGAAAGT
Source organism: Artemia sinica (assembly GCA_027921565.1). Lineage (NCBI taxonomy): Eukaryota > Metazoa > Arthropoda > Branchiopoda > Anostraca > Artemiidae > Artemia > Artemia sinica. The sequence continues at coordinate 118,329 of JAPEVW010000295.1, read as the reverse complement.
TCATACGCAACTACGCCCAAATTGCCAAACCCTTAACAGACTTGACTAAAGGGGACGGCAAGACTATCACCTGGTCGAATGAAGCTCAAACTTCATTAGATGCTCTCAAGAAAGCCCTTACTTCTGAACCAATTTTGTCGTTGCCAGACTTTGAAAGGGGACAATTCGTGGTTACCACCGATGCTTCAGCTCTAGGTATCGGTGCAATCCTTTCCCAATTAATCCCCGTGGAAAACAACCCCGAATCCCAACAGGACCCCCCTCAATATATAGAGAAAGTCATATGCTATTCAAGCAGAACTTTAACCAAAAATGAAAGAAGTTATTCAGCAACGAATTTGGAGTTACTATCTATAATTTATCATTTAGATAAATTTAAACATTATTTAGTAGGTCGAAAATTTAAGTTGCGTTCGGACCATAAAAGCTTACAGTACCTAAGCACATTCAAAAATCCAACTGGAATCTTAGCTAGATGGATAATGAAAATCCAAGATCTGGATTATGAATTTGAACATGTGACCGGTAAACAAAATGCCCCCTGCGATTTCCTGAGTAGATACCCTGAGAATAACCTCTCAGATAATGAATCTATACAAATAAATGCCATTAATCCCAGCAAACGAAAACACAAGAAGAATAAACCTAAAATCCCAACAGAAGAGAACGAAATTACTTGTAGCCCCTTATCCCTAGCCAATATTAAAAGAAACCAGGTTAAGGATGAAATGTTTTGACTCTCATTAATTATTTTGTGAATTCGATACTCTCCCCGATAAGTTCAAAGCCCTGAGGCGGGAAATAGACAATTTTTATTACGACTTGGACGAGGAAAATCCTTTGCAGGATAGTAACAGGTGAAACGAATAGAAATCAAACCTTAATAATCCCAGTACTCCCCCAAAGCTTAATAATACCTGCCTTCGAATATTTCCATTCTGAAATAGGTGGACACTTGGGTGTAGCTAAAACCTTTCACAAGTTAAAACAATATTTTTATATTCCGTCGGCATTAACAAAACTTAAGGATTATATAAATACATGTGAAGCGTGTAATTTAAGGAAAAATCCCCAAACGTACCCAAATCCCCCGATGGGAAGAGTGCCAGTAGCAAGGTTTCCCTTCGATATCGTATCATTAGACCTATATGGTACGAGTGGAGGATTACCTGTTTCTAATAGAGGTCATACTTGCGTTCTCTCAGTAATAGACCATTTTACCGGCTTCACTTTTGCCAAAGCATTGAAAAATCAAGGTGCATATGCCACAAGTAAAGCGTTAGCAAAAATATTTTTAAAATTTGGTATTCCTCACCAGGTTATTAGTGACAACGGAACTAACTTCGTTTCTAAAGTAACAAAAGATTTAATGAGTTTCCTTAAAATCGAAAAATTATTAACCTCTCCCTACCATCCCCAAGCTAATGGAAAAATTGAAAATAGGCACAAAATATTCTCCAATGTCTTGAGTATTTATACAAAGGACAATCGAAACGATTGGGATCTATATCTACCTTACCTAACTAATGTAATTAATACCGCGTACTCAGAAACGACTAAAGAAAGCCCATTTTTTCTTTTGTTCGGACGCGATTTTAAAATACCATATCAAGAAACTATAGAATCAAGACAGTATTACAATAACACAGAGGACTATAAGCAAGATTTTATAAATAGGATGAGAAAAACCTATAAAATAGTTAGACAAGAGTTAGAGAAATGTAAGATGAACCAAGAGCTGAGAAACGAGTCCAAAATCAAAGGGAATATAAATTTTAAGGTAGGAGATTGTGTATATCTAAAAACTGAAGCTAAGCTGGAAGGTAAAAAACTTTCCAATTAATATTCAGGACCCGATTTTACTTTTAAAGTGATAAACCCAGATAGCGGGAGAACATATAAGGCACATGTTAGCCGTATAAAAGGAGCCAAGTACCCAGTTAGGTGAGCGCCCAACCGTCATCTTCAGATTCATCAAACGCGGAAAACGAATTTCCTAAGTCGAGATTAGCCGAATTAAAACCCTTCAATTTTAAACAAAACTACTTTGAGAGTCATAGCGACGAGGAAGATTTTGAAGAATTTTTAGCCATGAAAAATTTAGTCATCCCCAAAAGAAAACCCTTAATGCCCATGCCTGCAAGAACCCCAAAAGGTCCAGAAGGTTCATCTTCAGAAAGCTCAGAGGAAGAATTAGATTATACGCTATCCCCAAAAACCCAATTTTTCCCGACAGAAATTTCAACCCATGTCCCCCCAAAAGATTTCCAGACGACATGGTTTCCCCAGCACCCGATAGAAAGACCCCTGTCGTTACAGGATGAATTAAACAGAGCTATGGAAACACCGGGTGCAAAAATAAGAAGGACCCACCCCCCCCACCCAGGGATACAAATAAAGGAAATACAAAAAGTTTGAGAGAAGCCATGGACATTATAAATTATCCGATAAAAACAAGGCAAAGTACCTTGCCTTGGACACAGGAACATCCTGAAGATGAAAACTTGGGACAATACCATCACATAACGGTATCTAAAGTAAAACCCAAGGAATCTCACTCCTGGAAACAGACCATGCTACGAAATACACCTCACCCCCCGGAAGATATGGCATTCAAGCAGTGGAGACATTCTCCAAAAGTATTTGACTCCTCCCAGAGTTCCCAAGAATCTTTTAACTCCCCCGAAACAGGACTTCAGCGTGAGGAAATGGAAAATAAACCCTCCACTTCCAGAGGAGATGAAATATATGAAGCAAGGGCAGGAGATACTCCAAAATATCAAAGGACCACCCCAGAAAGCCCTAATGATAAATCCTCAGGAACTAGTTCTACTGAATCCGACGATGAGCCCCAAGACGCACAAAAACCAAAACCTACTTCGGCTACCGCACACGCAAAACAGGCTAAGGCAAAAGGCCAGAAATTCCTTTTGAAACAATACAAGAAATTTGACCTAATCTCTATGGGAAAGTCAAAAAAAGAGTAAAACACCAGAAAACGAACAGGAAGTTACCACGAAATCTGGCAGAATAAGCAAGAGACCAGATAAATGGAAATATGTCTAGGAATCAAGTACCCCAAAAACTTATAAAGCAACATTAAATCGAAATGAGCAATCTAAAAAAAAAAAAAAAAAAAAAAAAAAAAAAAAAAAAAAAAAAAAAAAAAAAAAAAAAAAAAACCTTAAAACAAGGGGGTATGAGTAAAATATTACAATGAAAGCTATCCATAAAAGGTCGAAAGAAGTTAATAGTCAATTTCTCCAGACAGACTAAATCCCGGCTTGGTAAAGAACCCCGAAGATAGAAGAAGAACAAGAATTGTTAAACCCCTTCTCCAAAAAGAAAAATAACTAGAGCACCCCTGTTACAGACAGAACAAATATGGATCAGCTATTTCAAATACGAACGAAACTCCTAGAAGCATCGGCCCATTGATAACAGAAAAATTAAAAATTGAGAATATGATAGGAACCATACTTAAATCCCTTAGCGAGGTTAAGGCATCCCAAGAAAGAATGAACAAGAAAATAAATGAGATCTTAGTAACTAAACAAATAGATAAATTAGTTGAGGCCCAGTTTATGGAAGTGAAAGAACAAACCGCCAAAATCCAGGACGAAATGGAATCGATAAGCGATGCCACGCTTATTCAAGGATATAATTATCCCGACAAAATCCTAAAATTACAAGTATTATACGGTAAAATGCAGGAAATTGGTAAAAAAGTACAAGAATATAGAAATAGTACTGTTCTATCCGCGACAATGGCAATACAAGAATTCCTGGCACCCCAAAGGGCAAAGATCCTAGACTTGCAGCATAAATACGACCACTTAAAAGCACAGAAAGAAATAATTCAGCTGCAACAGGACAGCTTAGAGAAACAACTAAAGGAGAACCATGCCGAAATCACCACCAGAGAACTACAAAAACAAAAAGAATTCTGCTCAAATTTAGAGAAGATAGTTGCAACATATTTTACAGTTGAAATTAACCTACCCCTCAGTCCCCATTTGGAAAATCTGCTTGCTAACAATTGCAACGAAGGACCATCACAACCTGTGTATTTTGTAATCCCAAATCAAGCCCACCATAATATAAAACCACAAGAAGAAACTATTCAACAGGATCCTCCAACGGACAATAACATAATTATGAGGACCCAGTACCCCGACGCCCAAGAGAAAGCTACTACGGGCCAAAGATCCCTAGAAGTCTCTGCACCGCAAGGAATACCCAAAAACACAACCATTACCAGAAGATACGGAAAACTAGGGAATATCAAACGTGGGAATTAGTTGAACTCAAAAGAATGAGGTAAAAATATATATTTCTAAAAGGTAAAAAATTCTATATTTCTGCTAGCCAAGAATATAGTGTTTCCCTAATAATAATAATAAAAAAAAAAATAAATATATTACAAATTCAGTCATAAAGGAGAAAGTGCGGTAGATAGCCATCCTAGCTTTACCCGGGACATGTAAACATCATCTTGGGTAGCCCCCAGAGTAATAAATCCGAGGATCACAGGGGATTGCTCGGTGAGGCGATTGACCTCAGGGCACGAGGATCAAATCCGTGTCCTGGGTTCGGTCGTCTATCAATCTAAAACCTCAAACCACTATAATCCAAAATTTACTTTTAATTTTAATAAAGTATTTGGATCGGCGCTTGAATACTCAACTTGGCACCGATCCGGGGAGCCTTCGGTGTGTCGTTCCTCCAAAGGCTTGGTTGTTTGTATTTGGATGTTCGATAAGCTGAGAGTTCCTCAGGATAGATTCTACCCCTTCGGAGATCAATTTTGTGGGATATTTTTTTTCTCAAAAATCAAATACGGAATCAAATAATACAAAATCTAATCAAATACGGAATTTCAAAATGTACTAAATTTAATCACAAGAGAAGATGACCGGAAATGACCACCACCCAAGCTTGCCGTAAAGGCTATAAACACCAAACAACTTAAAATATTCAGTCAAAAAAAAGTATATGCGCGAGTTATTATCGTATTAATCGCCCAGCCAAGAAACAATTAGGAAAACAGGTAATTAGCGGCAATGTAATAATCAAGCAGTTAGCTAATATATATATATATATATATATATATATATATATATATATATATATATATATATATATATATATATATATATATATATATATATATATATATATATATATATATATATATATATATATATATATATATATATATATATATATATATATATATATATATATATATATATATATATACATGTAAGGGTAGTAACAATGCGAGGCATGATTTACCTGCATGTAAACATACAATAATTAACCTAATTATAGATAGAGGACCTCTGTCAATCTAAATAACAGAAGCAGGCCTCAGTCATTATATGAACTGAAGATTTTGCCAAAAAATTAACTAATCAAAAATAGTTATAAGTAAAATTGTACCTTTTCTTGATAAAATAGTGAATATTTAATCCGCGTATAAGATTTGTGGTGGTGTGAAGATTAGGTTATCAAGAGGAGACCATCCTTGACAAGCAAAAAAGGTTCATCTCAGCCTTTAAATAAATTCAATTATTCAAAGAAAAACCCCCAAATCCCCAAAAAAAAAATTATATTTTCGCAATTTCTACTGAACTAATACCATTTCTTTTAGCGTTAAAATTATTTATGCAAATCATGTGGTCCTATGCAAAGTGCTAATCCTTGGAAACTATGTCACGCCAGTAACTACGCTATGCGTTCCAAAAATTCAAACAAACAATAATGGTAAATTGATAGACTTGCTTACGTGTTCCTCCGACCAAAACCACGAACTCCAATGCATTCCAAAAATTACAAAAGCTAAAACGACAAAACTTGGTCACCCCCCCCCCCCTACCCCCGTGCGTTTTCATTTGTTTTACCTCAAAAATGCACGTACCAACCAATTAATACAAAAAAATACCCTTAATACCGGTAGAAGGCACATTTGTCACATTAAGATTATTTATTTACCCCAACGTGCACCATGCGTGCTAGTCGGCCTCCACTCAAACTCAAAGAGTAGGAAATACGCTAGTTTTCCCTTAAACATTAATGCAAATTTTCGTTATTATAGACAAAGAGTCCTTAATCAATCGGAACAACAAAGGCAGTCCTTACTATTCCTTCAAATCCTTTCTTATATTTAAGAATTCACAAACCCAATTTTCCAAAATCGGGCTAGTTAAATTATACAATTTTTTTCGGCAACCAATTTTCACAATTGGTTAGCAACCAATTTTCACAATAAAACTCAAAAAGGGCTTTAGTGCAAGTAGCAATTAGAAGTATTCTTCCAAATAAAAGTCAGCAAAAAAATAAGGGGCCTACAAATGACACCAAGCAAATGATACTATTTGCTTAGTATTATTGATACTATTAAATGATGCTACTGACACCAAGCAAATGAAATGATAATACAAATGATACTATTTTACCTCAGATGTCATTAATCGTGTATACAGTTCAATTGACCCCATGTAAAACGTCGATTCGATGATTTCCAACGATAATCAAAGCCCGTAATTTCCAAACGCAGTTGAAACCACTAAGATTTATGATAGTATAGTCGGATCACCTAAGCATAATGTCCTCGAGTTAAATTGCCTTCACTTTTCATCTTTTCATTAACAAGAAAAATATTTGACCCGTGTACTGTCGTGTACTCTGAGTTAATTGCATACCTATAATTAATAGTCTTTTCGCCTAAAAACTAATAATTAACTTACCGTACCAAAATGTTTCTCAAATATCAAAAAAAAAGCCAACCCCTGCAGCAAAAAAATTGGTCCTGATAAAAATAAGGAGATTAGAAAATATAGTTTGATCTCAAAAGTTGATATCTACGATATATCCTTAACCATATATTTGATCGTATATTGATTATAGAGTGGTGTGGCCTAATAGAAAGTAAATAAGATAATATACAGTTCGTTCCGAAACCTAAATGAATAAAGGAAATTAATTGCTAGAAAATTGACGCAAAACGAAAATTTTAGTAACCCTAAAAAACGTAAAAATAAATCAAAATTGCAGAACTTGAAATATTAATTTTGACACGTAAATTTCAACCTACAGAAATGCGATATAATCCTTAATAGGAAATATATCCACAAATACGAATAAAACCACGAAAGCAGTGTGATTCTTAAGTCATAAAAAACAAGCCCAATAAATACATGGGAAAAAAAAACCTAAAAGAAAAAGTATTTTTTGTGGCCCAGTCTATTTTGTGGTCTAGCCTATTCGGTTAAATGAATTTCTTGAATGACATAATTAAATATTAATTCACATATCCTTTAAGTCAAGAGTGACAAACATTAAAGGAAAACCTTTCATAAAGCCGAAATACGTGAGAATAGCTATCAAAATTCCAAAATATCGTACAAAATATCGGAGTCAAATGTAAAGTAGAATTAAGACAAAAAAAAACGCATATTGATTAATATTTCAACTTTTGATCACCAAAGAGAATATATTTCCCTAATATATAATTGATGTACCATAAATTAAAATCGTAACTAACCAGTAGCTAAATAACACATTAGTTTTGCAACAGTTAGCAAAAGCAGTAGAACGCTTACAGCCGATAGGCAAAGGACAATATAACCATCAAAAACCCTAAAAATTGCAGCAATAAATTCAACCAATTTTACCTTAAATCGAATCAAAGCACACAAATGAACCGCGCAATTAAAGTATAAAGAATAACCTGTAACAAAAGAATAACAAAAAAAAACTTTTTCCTAGGCCAGGTAATTTCTTAACTTTGGAAAGGTCTTGAACTGTGATTGGAAGATAATCATGACCGGTAAAACCAAATGCGAACCTAATATTGAATAAAATTATTCGCTTACGATCCTGCAGTCAGTCGTATTATATATATATATATATGACAAATAATATACTAAAATAGCCTGCCAGAAGGGTAAAACATAAAACCAATCAGTTAATTCCTAAAGTATCATAATTCCCAAAGTATTTAAACGACAATCACATAGCATGTATCGTAAAAGTGACCCATAAATTCACTGTGGCGCTATAAAAAATGACAAAGTGCAGTTAGGTTAATAGCTATTTGACAATAGCAGATATATTCTGCTTCAGAAATGTAAATTCAATTTCTATGGGTTCTCAAAAAAGACGCAAACCACGCAACATATCGCTAAGACGAGTAGGTCAAAATTATACCAATATAGGCCTGTCAAAATACGGACTAATAACCAAAATAATTCAGAAATCAAGTAATGCAAGAAATAACCAATTAATGCAAAAAGAAGAAATCCTTCCAAAAATTGACGTTAGTCATAAATACTCATATCACAAGACAGTATTTAATAATTTTTACTAACCTTATAAGCCAGTTACGACCTCAGGTCCCTGCTAATCCTTAATTCCCCCAATAAGTAATATGGCATAGTAAACCACATGTTATTCACAAAATTCAAGCTTTGTGAAAGCACGGTATTTAAGAGTTCGGTGAATGCGCACTCACTAGTGAGCATGTATTTAACTAAAATTAATAGAACAAAACGAACATTTATACGAAGTATGAATAACTGAAGGGTAATTTCTAATGCAATTAAGTGAAAGTTGAAGCCATAAAATAGATTCCAACACCTGTGAGGTGCTTTTGCCCTTTGTTCAGACATACGTTTCGAAGACCCTAAATCAAAAGATACAATAAAGCTAATTATCGAACTTTCTCCCTAAATCAAGTATAAACTAATAAAGATTATCGCGATAGAATACCAAAGAAAAATAATTACAGATACTATAGGTAATATTCTAATCAAGTTTATGAGCGCCCCCCCTTAGTCGCGTGTCACTCTCAGGCGGCGCCCTTGTGGCACCAAAGTATGCATCAAACGCAAATATATTTTAATTTTCATTTGGGAAATACAAAGGAATTAAATTCATATGGCTTATGACAAACTACGAAACTTTTAAGTAATACCGCGCTGGATAATAAGTATCTCTACCACGTGGCGTTAACTCCGCCACAGGAGAAGGATGATTTGACACCTTAAAAGTAAATGAGTTACACTTCAACTCACTTAACTCCCATTAACTAAGGATATACAAAGCTGATGAAAGTAAAAGAAAGTAATACTTTAGTCGCGTCAAAGCTAAATGAAATATAAAGATAAATGAAAAAAAAGCATTACAGCCTAATAGCTGAATTTTTGAAAGCATTAAAAAATAAGTCTATATTTTCAAAAAAAGGGCCTTAACGAAATTAATTGAAACTATGGATATTTTAAAAAGATTGTTTAAAAAGAAAAATTTGCCTCGTTAATCATAGATTACTTAAGAAAAATTTTGTTGTAAATAAGGGTTCAACAATTATAGAAATCGAATGCCACAGCAAATTCTAATAGAAAACTTTAGAGATCCCTCAAACCGATCGACAGATATCGCATTAATTGAAATATGCTAGTCTATAGTGTAATACAATCCTTTCCTTAACGATTCAAACTCGAAAAACCACTCAGACCATGTAGAAGATACTTTTGGCTAAAAGCCAGTAGTAGTACCTCATGCACTTCGCACAGTAATGAAAAAAAATTTTTCTTTTATTTCAAAAAAAACACACTTAAACAAAGCGAAGCATACTTTTAGCTAAAAAATCAGTGGTAACATCCCTCACACTTCGAATGTAACAAAAAAAAATTTTTTTTGTCTCGACGATTAATAAAAGCTCAGTATACATGGCAATTCTAATTCATAAAAGCAAAATAAAATAACAGTCAGCGAACAACACCATAAGATACCTTAAAATGGTATAGGAGGAATGACTCAAATATCCACATGACATACAATAGTGAAACAAATGGAACCCCAAGCATGGGAGGTTAGAGCCAAGGATGGGCATGGTGTATAGTGTCCCGCCGTGCAATCACTTGACTTTCACCCCCTGTTGTGTAAAAGTTACGTGGATACGAGACTTGATTGTACAACAGGACGTTGCTTGGCAAGCACTACAACTGCTTATTCGTCAAACTTCTTAAACAAATGGCCCTCCAGTGTGGCATTACCCAGACCTGCACCTCCCAAATCAACTATTAGTGTATTTAATGTACCTAAATATACTGAAAACGGTAAAAATGATATAGTATTTGAACTCCAATTTCTCAGCTCAAATGTTTTGTCATGGGAAAATTATCGACTACTCGATATGCTTACATCTCCAAATTCAAAGGCGGCACTGCCGGATGATGCACCCATATTGAAATTAAAACCCAACCTCAGTGGAAGAAACTGTATATATAAATAATCTCGTTAAAATGAATGATAAAAGAACCCTATAATATTACCTGAAGTGTTATAACTATGAAAATCGATTATTATCACAATTAAAAAAAAAAGCGCATTATAGACCAGTATTGTATTAATATTTATGGAACTATGAATTAGAGTAAATATCACGAGATCTAAATACATTATCAATATATCGACAAAAAGGTAGTTTCTCGAAAGTCTCTATTCTTTTAAACCTATAAATCGACCGCAAAGTCGTTAAACTAGAGTACGGAACTTTAGGGAATCGAATTATGTTCGACTACACAAATAGCCAGGTGCAAGGTGGCACCGGTGAAAAAGTAGTTTAACTTCGACCTGAAGTTACCTTGCTTTCCATTCAGAGTATACATTCATTATTGGTTAATATGGAGCTTTAGATTATCGAATTATGTCGAACGAATAAGTGCCCGATGTATTGAGGAAATGCCGGTGAAAAGGTAGTTTGACCTCGACCTAGAGTGTACCATGATCATAACCAATCTTGAAAAAAAAAATTATTAACTAGACAAAGATCAATAGAAACTACCTTTCATTTCAGAACAATGGCCAAAGCAATTATTGACACAGAGTTCATATGTATAAAGCACGCCAAAGAAAATGTTATATACTCGGCGGCAATGATTATTGTGAATAAATCAGGGGAAGAAGTCTTTGCGAAAAAGTGGGATGTCAAGTACGACTTAAGGGAATACAACATAGGATCATATAGCTTCGGATTACGTTTAGCAAATACACCCAAATATCGACCAGCAAGAGGCAAATTAGGAATAAAATATAACGGCAGAAAGGGCAAGTACCTCTATTTAGTTCAACATGAGATAAGAAAGTTGCAAAAACAATATAAAATTCGGTACTGGTATGTTAAAGGTCCTTGTCAGACAGATTTATTACTCCTCGACAAATGTAGAAAGCAAAAATTAGTTTACAAAATTGAAGGAAATCCAAACTGTGTAAAATATCAAGGTAAACATGACCCCCTCCAAGAAATAAAATATTACAAGCAGTATCTATATAATCCAAAAAGTGTAATATACAGAGCAAAAGAAATGAAATTATATTCAAGAGGATAAAAACTTATGAATCGAAATCAAAAGTAACCAAGAAAATAAAAAAAAAACTGTCCCAATCGAAATAATTAAAGTTAACCCACGCAACTTTTACATTAAAAGAAAAATTCTTGTGTGAAAGTAATTAAAATATCTATCCCCTCAGCCTAAGAATCAACCGTACATTCACCATAAGCAAAGTAACAAATTGTACGACCACGAATCTTAATCTCACCTTGTTTCCTTTGGGCAACGAAGATTATCATAAAATAATATAAATATAATATCATAATTAGCACTTTGTTTCCTTCCCTGAAAAAAAAGAACAAATAATAGGAATCAAAGTTCTCGTTCGATTATCAATCATAAAAAATTTTCCTGTATTATGTCTAATGACGTATTAATTCCAGAAACAGCAAAAAGGATGTGGATAACAAATGTCATAACAATCTTCATTTCCCAAACTATAGCCCAAGATATCGTAAAACATGGAATAATTTTTAAACACGAGAATTCGTTGCTCGCAAGTCATAATGCCTGGAAAATATTTATGAAACTGGACCCCAAACCGTTCGAAACCTTGTTCCAACAAGTAATTAGACTAGAAAAAATACCAATGAATTAAAGGACTCCATATTCCAATTCTTAAAATCAGACAAAAGCCTGCAATCAACAAAAGAAATGCACCACAAGGAAAATAAAGGAAATCTACCCCCCATATTTCCTAAACTAAAATCGAAACCCATAATAGATGATTTTCGACAAGAAAATGGCAGAAATTGACAAGGCTCTAGGATTTAACAAGAACGAAAGCCGAAGAAGGAGAGCATTAAATAACGTGGATAGTTCCATGAGCGAACATACTACAATTAAATCTACCACAAGTTTTTCCCCTTGACTACTTCCAGGAAAAATAAACTTTATGATGGGAATTACGCAATGTTAAATGAATTACCGAGCCTATGGACTTTTCTCAAGGAATTATGGCAAAATCATGATGAACAAAATGTTACGAAGCAAATATTATCAAAACTTGCGAAGGAAAAAGACTACAGACAAATTATTAACCTCAAGGAATTGAAATTCTCAAATGTACAACATGATGATAAGAATAAAAATCTATCGAAAGAAAAAGAAAAGACACCAAGACAACCACGCCTACATATGAGTCCCCAGTAAGAGATATACAATCTTCAATGTCGGAAACCACGACGAGCACAGTCCCAGAAATGAGCGCACTTAGCAAGGTATCACCTAGGAATTTGACCACGCTAACTTATCTGAGACCAACAATACTTACAAAATGGACGTGGTCAACAGGGCCCACGTATTACCGCACCCAGTCGATTGGCGTATTCACCATAGGCCTAAGAGCAAGAATCCCAGTAAGGCATACCGAGATACAAACGATAAAAGTACAAGCGATTCAACCTGAAGAAAAGAAAAATAAAAATAAGAAAGAGGAAGAAGACGATTATGTACATAAGAAATGTTGGACAATAGACGGTAAACGTATTTGTGCAAGATTAGCAATGGCCGACGAGCCGGCAAGGGAAGATATTGAACCATTACCTGAGCTAAACGAGAAAAACGCTCTAAGACTATCGATTCACCAATCTTTCCTAATATTATATAGACAGAGACTGCAAGCACTATTTGAATTGTTCAATACAGAAATACAAAAGTTAAAGCAAAGTACCACAAGAATCTTCGAGGTATTTTTTCGAAAAAGCAAATACCGAAGATCAGCTAGTCTAATACCAATCGTGGGAGAATTAGCCTCAGGCCTATTTGGGCTTTCGACTGAAGAAGACCTAAATATCCTAAGGGAAAACGTAGGAAAACTAAATAACGCCATGAACGTGACCTTACATGTCCAAAAAATACAAGCCAGTATAGCCAATTACCAGAGAGACAAAATTGAGGCAATCTCGAAGAAAATATCAAAGACAGTAAACATAATGAATTATTTTAAAAATGAAGTAGATCGTGTGATTACCGATTCGAGCCTCACCATGGTATCACTAGACATAGTGACAATGTCATTACTTAACCTGGCAACTGACGTTAGCAAATTTGAATTTGCATTATTTGCCCTTACCGGAGGAACCTTGTCGTATGACCTAGTGGATCCTTCGAACCTAAAAAAGTATCTTGGATGAAATAAAAACGCATTTAACGTTCGGACTACATCTACCAACAGAACCGGAAGTAGCAAACTTATTCCACTATTACACCAAGCTGAAGATCCACATCACAGAGATAAACGAACAATTATTTGCAGTAGTAACAATCCCACTAATAAATCAACAATCAATATATGACTTGTAGAAAATTTCTACGTTTCCAGCCAATATAGGTAGAACTAATTCGTTCTTGACTATCACCTCCGAAGCGGAATACTTGCTAGTCGATCAAGATAGGAGGAAATATGCCTTAGCAAATCCACAGGACCTTAAGGAATGTGTAGCATTCAAAAACCTAGTATGTCAACTAACACTGCCCATTTATAACGTAAAAAACCCGGATCATGTATGTTGGATATATTTTTAAAAGAGACTCAACAAGAAGAAATTCCCAACTCATGCGAAGCACTAGTAGGCAGTACTAAACGAGAAATATTTATTCACCTTAGAAATGATCTGTGGCTATTTTCTGTTCCAAAAGAAACAGTTGGGACTATCTCTTGTTATAATAACACAGAAAGAATCGATCCAAGCTACAGAACTGAACTACAATTACAAGACTTGGGAACAATAACAATAAAACAAGGATGCCGACTGGTAACCAAAGAAGCCACGGTGCAAACACCACTGATAACAACTAGCACGAATATAATAAGTCCCAAGGTGGTCAAGTTCAAACCAGTCAATTTATCGTATACAATTCCTAATATTGAAAATGAAGAAGTAAAAGCCACAATATGGTCAAAAATGGAGAATGTCAAAGGAACTTTACCACTAACAAAAATAAGAGAAGCCATAGACTCTCAAATTCCCCTATTCACTAATGAAGACCCAAGATTGACATATGTAGAAAGTAGATACAGACTATTCTCAACAAATTTTTGGTGGTATATCCTCCTGACGGTAGATTCGTATTCATAATCTCGTATTCTATAAGAATCGTATTGAACCTAAATTACGGAAGAGTGTTGAGAATAACACGTAGAAAAAGAGCAAAGTCAGATCACATCGAGCCAAGTGAGATGCAAAACACCTAAACCCGGAACTCCCTGATAACCCTTAAGCAAAAAAAGTAAGGGAGGACATGATCGAGCGAATGGGAGTAGAGGTCCTCATTCGTGCCATGTCCAGTCCCAAAATTTCACTTGATTTTTTGTGCAAGCCCATGCAGCTGCAAAGATATATTTCTTAAGCGGCGTGGACGCGCATAAACAGTAAAGATTTGAAAATTATAGTAAATCGAGACCTCTCATAAAAACCATGTAACCTACCTCGAAATATTCCTATAATAGAAAATTAAATGCTAAAGTAGATGAGTGTTTAATAACATTTAAAAGCGTGTTGAATATTAATATGTGCCAAATGCACATATATACATGTATATATATAATCACCAAATTTTGGAAATATCGTATAGTGTTATTTTTTTGCAGACACATTATTTTCCTAGTTTTACCTAGTTTATCTCGTAGTAATTTAGTGATTGCTGCAATATGCATGTAAAAGCATGAAAATTGCTATTATTTGTTTATCTTTGAATTTAACCGTAAGTGTATTAAAATTGATATTATTCATATGACTAATCACGACTATTATTTCAAACAATAGTCCCCACATGGTATCATATAAATTGTATATTATTGCTGTATGTGTCGTAACTTGTGTAATTATAAAGAGCATATGATTCTGCCCAGATATTTATATTCTAGGAAGCAGAGTAACCAGTGCAAATTAATTATTGGTGTACCAGCAGGCAACACGGATACAACCCAGTAGCATCTACTTTCATCATTCGTCAACCACCGACAAGTACTCACCAAGGAAATCCCTGAAGACAATATCCTGATGACAATCCAAGTCACCCAAGCCTAGTACCAGGTAACACGATTCCAAACAATATCGACAAACCAAGAATAACCCTAGAGTCTATCCCTAGAAGATTATATATCTTAAACCCCAAATCAGAGACAATATGTTGAAACAAGATCAAAAAGTTTAAGTTTTGATTCTGTCTAATCTTTATTAGATGTCGCAAAACAAAACCATCCTCCATGAGAAGAAAAAAACAAACATGAACAATTTTAATGGGAAATATAAACTATACGTGCTAAACTTCTTTTTTCCAAAATGAAGTGTTCAGAGAAGAAAACCAACCAATTATTATTGTTTTAATCTCCATAATCAAGCCCTCAATGATTGTGCATCATTCAACGGGGAATCAAAGACAATGCGTCGAGCCAAGGCCCTAAGATCAAGTTTTGATCCTGCCATAGT
Source organism: Artemia sinica (assembly GCA_027921565.1). NCBI lineage: Eukaryota > Metazoa > Arthropoda > Branchiopoda > Anostraca > Artemiidae > Artemia > Artemia sinica. Next base: position 102,497 of record JAPEVW010000295.1, on the reverse strand, counting down.
TAACGTTAAATGTCGAAACACAGCCCATAGTCCAAATAAAAGATGGACTGAACGTGAACAATTTACGGGAAACACAGACTGTACGAGTATTAGATTTTCCCAAAATAAAATGTCCAAGAAGAGATACCCAGCCCAGCGATCAAGGTACCCATTTCATGTAATCAATTCCCCAAGAGTTATATACCTAGTAAACAATAAAAGAAGAACTGAACGGATCAATTTACGGAAAACACAGACTGTACGAGTATTAGATTTTCCGAGGATAAAAGTGTCCAAGAAGAACTACCCAGCCAGCGATCAAGATATCCATTTCATGTAATCAATTCCCCAAGGGTTATGTATCTAATAGACATTTCAACATCCCTGTGACATCAACCCTGCGTATTTCACATGACAAACCATGCACGGACGGTTTTGTGCAATAGTCATAATTATGAACAATGTAAACGCTCATCCCAAGGAACAAAGTGCCCAAAAAGCGAAACACCAAGAAGACAAACCATAAAACAATTAGCCAACCTAGTAATTAATTGAATGGAAGCCCAAAGTAAGAGTGATAACGTATGTGAGTATTATAGACACGTAGAATGATGAAGTAAGTGTCTAGTCTTATGTATCTAACTTGTAACTTTAATAAATATTGTTAAACTTATCATAAAACAGATGAAAACCAGTGCAAGTTACCTTATCCCAGTGTTGCAATCAAATATTAAGTTAAAAAAGTTAACGTGTAAAACTTTTTTCTTGCAAACTATTTTTAATTCATACATATCAGTGTATTGTAGTTAGATGTTTTAGATGTAGTTAGATGTTTTTGAAGTCAAATACCTATCGTACCAATATAGCGTCAGGGGGAAGTATAAACTAGCATTAGAAGTAGCGAATATGTACCACGCTAAGTAATAAAGTAATTATAAAAACAGAACTTAATTAGTTAAAACCATGTAGAAGTATTAGCACATCAGGTGAAGGAATTTTAATATTAGGTGAAGGAACAATAATATAACCGTACCAATATAGCGTCAGGTGGAAGTATCGTCAAGTGTTAGAAAAGGCAAATATGTACAATTTTCTGCGATAAGATAATCATATCAGGTGGAGGAATTTTGATATTAGGTGGAGGAATAATAATTATCATGTAATTATATAATCTTATGTGTTAGTCAATAGAGACTCATTGGCCCTTTCACCAAATAGAGTGAGTAGGTGATGGACTTTAAAGTAATGTTGTCATATATATATAGTCTAATAGAGCCATCGGAGATACGGAACAAAGATATAAATTTTGCCAAAGCAGAACTAATTCAAGTAATGAGTAATAAGATAAATTCTTTAAAAAAAAAAATCAAAATTTGAAAGTACAAAGAGAGTAGCTTAACACAACGATGAGGACATCGTTAAGAATGGGAAGGATGATATGTAATGGGATCAATTTTCAAAAACCCCAAAATCTTCCAATTAAAGTTACCCAAGTAAAGAATAAAATCACCCAAATATGAACCTGAAAAATTCAAGTAACCTACAGATCGAGCAAGACTCAAGCTTTCAATTTAACATAGTGAAACAAATGTATCTAATTATACATTGTAATTATACTTTGTAACAAACATCGTAAGAATCTTTTCCACAGAAAATCCAATAAATAAATCCGCCCTTGTGTCGCCAATGAATGCAATAAATATCAGTTTGACCAAATCTTATATGACAGCCAACGAACAATGTAATTTGAATCTTAAGAGCTCGAAGTACCAAACTATCAAGAGGGCAAAGTTTATTATACAAAAAAATAGTCACTCAAGATGCAAAATATCTTTGTTGCATTGTTCTGGAAACTAAGTTTAGAACTAGCAATCTCAATGTAATTAAATCGTATTATCCTTTACCAACTTTCACAGAAGTAAATTATAAGTCTTCTGAAAATTAAGCGGCACCCTGCTAGCAAAATGTTACAATGTAAAACTTTTTCGTTCCGAAAAAATTCCAAAGTGTTATCATAAAAAGTTATAAATTGTAATTAAAGTTACAATGTAGAACTTTGCTTTGTTAGAAAAATTCCAAAGTGATATCTTAAAAGTCATAAACTTTAATTAAACCCAAGTAGCCCATTGGTGTATACCCATCCAATAGTAATGTAGGACAAATGGTGGATCCAATAGGGACTGTAAAATATACCTGTGAGTAACGCCCGAATGTAACCTCTGGCGAAATTAGGAAGAGTAGATAGTTAGGACTTAGCAATTTTTGCGCCAGTCTTACGCGAGTCTAGCCTGGGAAAGACCACTATGAATTTCTTGTGAATCTATTTTAAATAGACTTTTGAGGAAACTTATTATCAGTGAATTAACTTTTGCGTTTTATTGCCCTAGATGACAATTTTGTATTAGTGTCTTGTACTGCAAGCGTGTCGAAATAACCGAAGCTCTGTGACAATTATGTGAATAATAATAAATACATTACTTTCTTATTTTATTCTCTCTATGTTAACATTTCTCGAGACAGTCAGTCCTTGTGGCTCCACTCGCTCTTAAGGGAATCTGAAACTTTTCAATCTGATTTCGACTCAGTATGGCCGTTAATATAAGCTCCCCATTTGAACCGTTAATTTAAGTTCCCCACACACGAAGTTCCGCCACCACTCAGGTGTACCACTCGCGAACGGTCAACTAAGATTTAACTAAATTTCCCCATTGAATTAATTAATTGGAATTTCCGTATTGGGAAACATCAGAAGATATAAGAACAAATAATTTTTATTAAACCCCCCCCCATTAGAATGTTTTATTGAAAACCAAAATTAGAACCTCCTTTATTTAAACCCCCCCATTAGAACATCCTAAAAAAATACAAATCCTTATTAAAAAATATAAAATACTTCTTACGAAATAAAAAATGATTCCTACAAAACGAAAATACTTACTAAACAATCACAAACTGTTCTTACAAAATACTTGTTACAAAACAAAAAATACTTCTTACAAAAAAAAACTAATTCTTACAAAACAAAAATGCATCCTAAGAACACAAATTCTTATTACAAAACAAAAAATACTTCTAACGAAAAAAAAATATTCTTACAAAACAAAAATAGAACCAAACAATCACAAATTGTTGTTACAAAATACAAAATACTTCACAAAACAAAAAATACTTCTTACAAAGCAAAAAATAATTTTTAAATAACAGAGATTTTTTATGATGTATTTTTTTTTTCCTAAGAATTTTTTTTTGCTTTGTAAGAATTTTATATTTGTCAGAACAGCTTGTGATTTTTTTATGATGTATTTTGGTTTTGTAAGAATCAGTTTCTGTTTTGTAAGAAGTATTTTGTACTTTGTCAGAAGAATTTGTGATTTGTTAGGATGTATTTTTTTGTTTTGTAAGAATTATGTTTTGTTTTGTAAGAAGTATTTGTATTTTGTAAAAAGTATTTTGTATTGTGGAAAGAACAGTTCGTGATGGTTTGGATTTATAATCCTAATGATTTATAATTAGTTTTTCTAATGTTTGTGATGCCTAGCAATCAGGAATGCATAGTTTTGGCTCAAAGGAACGTATAAGTTTCATTAAAACCTCTCAGAAATATCTCTAAATATTGTTTGAATTTACCTATAATGACGACCCTCCCCCTCCATCCTAGAATAGGTTGCTAGGGCTTCCCGCTTTTCTTCAACTCATGCCTTTTGCTTGTATTTTATCCTTTAACAGCTTTTTCACGCCATGTTTTTCCATTTGTTGAGTTTTAACTGCTTTTTGGAGATTTCGTTATTTTGTAATGTTTTGTATTAATAAAACTTGTATATAAAATAAACTGCCTTCATTCTTTAAATATCTTATTCCAGGATGAATCTTCAACACTTTATCATTAATGCAATAAAATATATAAGGCCAATGTATTAATAAAACTTGCATATAAAATAAACTTCCTTCATTCTTTAAATATCTTATTCCAGGATGAATCTTCAACACTTTATCATTAATGCAATAAAATATATAAGGCCAATGCTATGCAACATCTCACTGACTCAATAAATAAACCTGTCTAGGTCACGTTAGTAAATTAATAGAATGTAGCAACCAGGTGCAATTAATTCATCAAATCATCTGGTCTCATCTCGTCATTAATTCATCAATTCATCGCTCTCATCTGGAAAGGGTTGGAAACACGTGATTCATTTAATCGTTGTAGAAAGCGGGCAGGGAATCCTCCCTGCGTAGAATAGGTTATTTCGTAGAATCTATGTCCCGAATCAAAATGTTAGGATGGCTTTCTTGGTCCAGCTGTCTAGCGCATAGTTCTATTCGGGAAAAATCTCTTTAGAGTCCTAAAGCGGACAAACTTATTTAGATAATGAAGGTTCCCGAGAAAAAAAAAAACACCTTGAAAAAATGGAATCTCTAAGAAAATGAAATCCTTAAGAAAATGAAATCTCATAGAGTATTACGTCTCACCCCGCAATGTGCTTCGTCATTACGCGACATCCCCGTGTGTTCCGTCATTACGTAGCACCCCAAATATGTTCCATCCTTAGTTACAAACGAGTCCCAGAACTCTAGCTTGTCACGCGAGATTATGTCATTCCAACAAATATACCGAGTCACCGGACGATTGTGTCACCTTCATTTACAACTGGGGTTCTCCACTTGACTAGCAGGCCCTCCATTTGAATTCATTGCTAGGGTCCGGTGAAACTGGAAGCTAGGGCCCCGGAAGGAATTGGATGCTAGGAACCCCGTTGGAATCGTCCGCTAGGGGCCCCGAAGGAAATGGTTGCTAGCTCCTTAGTAGAATTGCTCGCTAGGACCCCCGTTGGAATTGCTTTCTAGGAGCCTAGTGAAATTGGATTTCTAGCCCCCCCCCTTGGGATTGGTTGCTACAGCCTCGGCGTAATTGCTCACTAGTGCCCCGTTCGGATTGGATGCTAGACCTCCCGTTGGAATTATCTGCTAATGGTCCCGTTGAGAATGGTTGCTAGGTCCCCTATTAGAATTGCTTTCTAGAAGTCCCGTCGAAATGCTCGCTAGAGGCTCCGAGTGTAATTGGATGCTAGGGCTCCCGGTGGAATTCGATGCTAGGCCCCCAAGGTGGGATTGGTTGCTAGGGCCCCAGTTGAAATTCTCGCTAGGGATCCCATTGCAACTGGTTGCTAGGGGGCTGGTGTCTTGAAGGTTCCCCAATTGGGAGGGGCCCTGAAGGTTTTTCCTTGCCGTCGTAGGTTCTTAAAAAATTAACGAAACATTTACGTAACGTGTACGTTTCCATCTTGAAGAAAACATTCCCTATTACGTAAAATACAAAGAAATATTGATTTGGCGGGTTGCTCAGAGCTCTAGCAACTCTTATTACGTAACAAGCAAAGAATGCATTTGCATAAGTAAAGAGACCTATTACGTAACAGCCAATAAAAGCATTTGTATAAGTAATCATTCTATACTATGTAACAAGCACCTGCATCTCTTAGAAAACATCCCAACAACATAACAAGCACCTGCGCCTTGAAGAAGTTTGTAGAAAATTGTCAGGACTGAGATTTGAAAAGATAGGTGCCCCGTCGGATTCAAAAACCTCTTACTACTAAACTGCATACAAAGTGTCAATTTTAGTGTCATATGGCACTTGCAGATGGTGGAATTCATTATGTCTATGGTTCGCTCTTTACTAGGTTGCAGCTACTGCTGCAACCATGATTCAGGAATGGTAACTATACTGGTAACCATAATCCTAACTACAAAACAATTATAGAATCCATTTTAGAAGTTATATGGCCTTATTTAGAAATGTTTGGAATTGTAAAACAACAAGGAATTGAACTAAGACAGTGAAATTTGTATTGACCTTAAAAATAGTCTGGCTAGTTAGGGAGGGAGGGAAAGGATTCAAATGGTACATTTTAATGTCAAAACATCCCAAATCTCAATGAGCCTTCAAGAGACGATGGGAGGGTGGGGATAGAAATTGACGTATGATTCTCAGGGCCGCATTCATAGTTTTGTTTAGGGGGTTACTTTTCCGGCGGGAAGGGGGACAAAAAAAACTCATCAAAAATGTGAAATTGACATTTAATCCCTCTAGATTTCTGGGAATATTTCTGGTCTAAACTGTTACTCTGAAAGTAAAGAGCAACATGTAATTCCAAAATAAGTAGACTTTATTCCATATTGGAGGGGGACTATTCCTTTCTTCTTCCCTACCTCTACCTCCTGGTCATAGAAACTTAAGAGGATGGTCATTCGATCAGAAATTGAGACTTCTAGTTTTTTTTTTATAAGTCAAAAGTGATTGGAATCCATCTAGCAGCCATAAACCATCATTGGAAACCATAAACCATCAGGAGAGGATATTTTTCAGGGGAGAGGGGGGTTTCTTTTCCACGGGGTTATTTTCTTTTTTTTTCATCAGAGGGTACTTTTTTTTGGGGTGGGACGACTAGACCCGTAAACAGTGGCAGGGCGAAGGGAACCCCTATATTAACAGATGTAAAACAAAAGAGAAACAAATCTGGTTTTAATGGTTTGTAACTTCCGGTTTTCTGTTTTTTTGACAACAAAATAGAGCTTTATTAAGTATCATCTTGAAAAAACTTATTCACCATGACTTTAAAAAAACAAAAATTCCAAAAGGTTGAACACGTTAATATTTTAACTTGTGTTTAACCCAATAATATTCCCTCAACTGACAACGATTGCTCAGTTGCACGAGGGTTCAGTTATTATCTTCTTCTTCTTCTTCTTTAAATGGTGTTGTTGTTTTTAGAGAACTGGCACAATGTTCATTTAATTTCTTTAGAATTTTCTTATTGCGAATAAGACTTTTCGGAAGTTAAATGTAATTAAAAAGTTTTACAGATTATTGTCAAGTGATAAAAGTCCTTTACGATTTGTAACCATATCATAAATTAAATCAAGTAGATTACAGCTTTTCCCTTGAATTATAATCGTTTCCCGCTGCTATCGACTTGAACAGGGTGATCTTGAAAAGCATCACTTTCCAACATGAGATATGTTCAAACTGTTGTACTTTGTTCACGATATGAGTGTGGCAGTAGGTTTCCAATGCTTGGCACTATTGAATTCAATTCCCCTTTCTCATTTGATTGTTTTGTTGTTGTTGGAGAAGCAGCAGCAGCAGCAGCAGCAGCAGCAACAGCAGCAGCAGCAGCAGCAGCAGCAGCAGCAGCAGCAGTAGCAGCAGCAGCAGCAGCAGCAACAGTAGCAGCAGCAGCAGCAGCAGAATCTTGAAGAGATGTTTCCTTTTTGCGATCAATGACACTTACATTGACTAGTCTGTCACGATAGGGTTAATGTTTGTCCACTCGTCGAAGCGCATCTTGAAGTAAAACTAGCTTTTTATCATCAGCAATATTCTCATCATTAATGAATTAACTTAGATTGACCTCAAAGTGTTCGACTGGTGAAAAGGGCAAGTTCTATTGGGGTCAGTTTGTAGGGTTTAGCCATTTAGAGAAAAAGGTTTACAAGTCCTGCAATTATTGGCGGTAAAAGTGTAAAAAAAGCTACCACCCGCCTGGAGAAGACGTTTTCTTTTAAAATCCTTTCCTTTCTTTTTGAAAGCCAAGGCATGTACAATGGAACGATGTTGCTTTGTCTGTTGTCTAACACCTTCTGGCAGTTGAACAATGCCCTCTGTTAAATTTAAACAAAGTTCAGACATTTGATTAATAAATTCTTTGTCAATGCCATATTTGAGTATGACTTTCCTAAGTGGTGGTTTTGAAGTGCTTAGAACGGAAAAAAGTGTCTGTTTTCATGTAGTTTCTTCAGAGTCATGATGACAACTAATAACCTTTTTAATGTTCACGGGAAGATATACTGTAATTTAGTTGTCAAAAATATCAGTGACTACACGCAAATCCTCGGGTGTATTCTGAATAAGATAAAACATAATTTAACCATAGGGTTTATTTGTTGCCTGATTCTACGCTGAAAGTAGAAATTTTGGAGCCCCGGGACATATTTGTTTATTGCGAGGTATTTGAGAACTCGAGTCACGAACAACTCTGTGAATAATATAGTAGGTGCAGTTCAAAGCAAGTGTTCCCATACACTTGCTCTGATGAAAGAGATTTTGTGAAACTAGGGTTATGGAAATCTGTTCATGATGTGAACGAACAGTAAACAATTGTAGCATTTCCTGAGACCATTGTTCAATGGTATCAGCTATATAATCATCACTAATCAGCCAAGAGCTTGGCTCAATAATATTGAAAATATCAAGTCCCCGTATGAATTGTAGCGGCAGCAGCACATTATCTGTTACAGCAATAGCCTTTATTTGGTCATATGACTCTTGAAAAAATAAGGTAGATTTTTTTTTGATTTTCCATAAACATTTTATTGCAATTTATAATTATTTTACTTAAAAGTGTTGTCTTTCCTGATATTGATGGACCACAAAGAAGCAGTCTGAATGGTGTTTTAAATTGATACATATTTGATATTCAACAGATGGACTACAACTAACTGTAAACTGTACTTGTCTAATGAATAAACAATTTCCCTAGTCAGCAGTCCTATTACAGTCCATCTAGTACGGTGTTCAAAGAATAAAAACAACAACAACGATTTAGAATCATATTTCATTTTATTTATTTTTTTTAATTAACTTAAAAGTTAGCAATTAGCACTTTACAACAACAACAAATATTTACTACCCATAATATCACAGAATTGAAGATTACAAATCAACACTTCTTTATTTTATTTACAACATACATTTTCAAATCAACACACATAAATACATTTATGAGATTTGCCCCCACCCTGCAGGTGGCCACTGGGGAAACCGAAGGCCGAACTGGAAAGCGCGGAGGCCCAAATCAGTGGGCCCAAAGGTCGAGCCGGAAGGTGAGAGGCGCAAAATTGAAAATATAATAAATAACTCTGCCTTGCATACACATAAAATCTGATGGAATGCATTAAGAAAAAAAGGAAATCTCCCCCCCCACCACCCACCTAGTGGTAGTAGTATTATTATTATTATTATTGAATTTATATTAATTTATCCAGACCGAGTTGTTTTCAATTGTCTATACATTCAGGTCGATGTAAAAATATGGTAGTGTCCATGGGGAAGTACCTTCACACCTCCCTCAGGTACATAGATATTGTCCGAAGTGGCTGTCATAGAATTTTTCTCTATTCTAACTGTGTAGTTTTTAAATTGTAAAGGACAAATCGCCATGACTTTCGCTCTTGGTACTATACGACTTTTCAAATGGTTTCTATAAACACTTATGTCAAACATTTTTTTTACATAGTGTGTAGGCACATCCTTGCACACTTGTTTATATCCTAATTGTGTTTTTCCACATAGTACACCTTCGAACCTGGAAACACATCATTAGATATTAAATCTCTCCCTGTCTCCGACTTTACCATCAACATTTGATTTGGGGCCTGGCACTTCACTAACTCCGGGAAAATAGACTCATTCCAGTTGGTAAAATTCATTCGAGAGCTAATGTGTTTACCATTTTCCAAAACCACTACGAACTCTTTAACACGGTCAGAACCAAAAGTCAAAATAAATGTTCAGGAAAAAAACTGCCTAATGAAAAAAAAAATTGCCATGAAAAAGCTCTGAAGTACAAAACAGGTACTATTGTAATAGTTATGTTCCATAACTTTTAACTAGAGGTTTAAAATAACCCTTCCGTACACTCCCCCTCCCAGCCCCCTTAGTAAGTTTCGTAATTGTCTGCTCATCAGTAAGCTACTGAAACATTAGCAGGCTACCACAACATCGTAGATAGATGTTTAATGACTCAATTAAAAGACATTGCCTATATTTACTAGGTTTCTAAGAATTCTATCTACACCTATTAGATTCTTCAGATTTCAATGTTAACTAGTTTTTCGGGAGAATTTGTAATGAACTCTTTGTCATAATTGAAGCATTAGCTGCAACCTAGATGTTTAATGGCTCAATTATAAGCTATTCCTTGTATTTACTACATTTTTACAAATTCTACCATGTATTAGATTTCACAGATTTTAGTATGTACTAGTTTCTGGGGAGAATTCGCAATGAACTCTTTGTCATAGTTGAAGCAGTAGCTGCAACCTAATAAAGAACGAACCACAGCGCATAGTAAGTAAACGTTAAAAAAATATTAAAGCGATCATATTTTAACAAAGCTGCTGGCCCCGATGGAATTCAGCCTGAACTACTGAAGGTTAACTGCGAACTACTCCTTGACCCTTACCACAAAATTGCCACAGCTGCTTTGGAAAAAAGGTCACTTCTCCTCACCCTAGTGCGAAGCCACGATAGTCCCCTTGCATAAGAAAGGTTCTAAAGCTGTCTTCGACAACTACCGCCCAATAAGTCTTACCAGCCACGCCGCAAAAATCCTCACAAGAGTCATGCTTGAGCGTATACGAGCCATTTCCTCAATGATCATTCCGGAATACCGAGCCGGCTTCTGACCTAATAGATCACAATTGATCAGATATTCACTATCCGGCAGATCACGGAAAAGTATAGCGAATTTGGCCGCAGCTTCTACCACCTTTTCATAGACTTTAAACAAGCTTTCGATCTCATATCGAGAGAAGGTCTATGGCACATCCTTCTTCACTTTGGCATCCCATCCAACCTGATCTCACTGATCAAAGACATGTATAAGAAGTTCAGAAGCCGCGTCATGACTGGAGAAGGACAAACCGAGAGCTTCCTATATCTTCCTATCTGCACCCCTTTCAGTCACAGACAACTAACACGGCACTTTTGTCAGAGGAGTGGTGATAGACAAAATATCATATGCCGATGACATAGACCTATAGCCGAGCCCCTTCAAAATCTAAAATTCCATACTAACAGCATTCACTCGTCTACCAATCTCTTCGGTATGGCCATCAACACCTCAAAAACGAAAGCCACGTGCTGCTCACACAAGCTCGATTCACAGGTAAATCTCAGCCTTCAGTATGGTGGAGATACCATTGAGTGGGTTGAAGACTTCACCTACCTTGGGAGCTTACTTACTTCGGATAATAACCAACTCAAAGACATCAAGAGACGCCTGACACTTGCGAACTCCAGTTTTAAAGCTCTGATGCCCATCTGGAGGAACACGAACTTAACAAAAATTCTCAAAACGAGACCCTTCCACTCCATCATTATTCCAATCACCATCTATGCCTGTGAAGCTTGGACGCTTAAAACAGACGATCAATGTCACCTAGCTGCCTTTGAAACCAAATCCCTACGACGCATCGCTGGTATCATCTACCACGACATAATCTCCAAATCCAAGCTTCTCCATAATCGGAAAGTCAGATTCACAATACTGGACAAAATAAAACTGCAACAACTCAAATGGCTTGGATATACACAACGCATGGTTAGCACTCGTCTCCCGAAGATAGCCTTCGATGGACGAGTACACGGTTCTCGCCCCAGAGGTCGCCCTCCGAAGAGATGGAAAGAAAATATCTCACCCTACAATTTGCCACAACTCCTCCGCCTGGCCGACAACAGAAGCACCTACAGGAGGCATATCAATGAACTGGTTACCAAAAGACCTACAAAGAGGCCCCAAAACGACCTACAAGGATGGTCAAAATGGACGGGGGACATAAGTCAAGTAAGTCAAGTATATTTGATGTTTATTTTCAGACACTGAACTTGAAAAAAAAGCTGAGTGTGTGTCGTTAACGAATCTATATAAAAAAGGGGGAGGGTCAAAAACTTGGACGGGGGCTAGGGTGGGTCGAGATTTATGTTGGGAGTCTGGAGGGGGCGTGGAGTGGGGACTCGGGCCCTCCCTGTCCTGTTTATTAGGGCTCGCTATTAGGTATATGTCCATCGGCATATGAATATTTTGTCTATCACCACTCCGTCCGTTTCAGCGCCGGGTGATTAGTATCATGTGACTGATACTATGTCCTCGTCCATTCCTTTATAACATAATTTTTGCTTGAGATAAGGATAGGGCCCCGCTTGAAATCTTGGCATTGCTAGAGAAAAATTCCTAGAATCCATTCGCAGAACTTGAGGTAAGAATTTGCACTTCTTGGAATGACTTTCAATGCTCAAATTGTGTCGTTAACGTGAAATAGCATTCTTTCGTCAATAATAAGCGTTTCCAGAAAAATGTTATGGCTTCTGTTAAAAGCAGAGAGAGGATACGAGAGAATGATAATTCGTTAAAATAATGCCCTATGTTTTTTGTGAAGGTAATTCCTTATATGGTGATTTTCGCTAAAGTAATTCCGTATGTGTGTCGTTAAAGTAATGCCCTATATGTGTCGTGGAAGTAATGCCCTATGTGGGTAGTGAAGCGTATTAGCAACATAATACTAATTTTTCTGAAATTATCGGAAAATGCTTAGCAAACATCTTAGACCATTACGCAATCAAAACATTCAGGGTGAAGTGGGGGTTTTCTTTTGAGATAAGAATAAGGCCCCGCTCCAAATAATGGCATTGCAAGAGAATGTGCAGATTACGTCCTTTGTATGAACAGAATCAACTAGACTATGAAGCGGAGATGACAAAAAGTTTTCTGACTCTTCGTCGTCGTCACTGCTTGAATCCGGAGTGTATACTTGAATAATAGTAAGGTTGGTGGGTGAACCTTTCAGGCGGATCATGATAAACCGTTCCGTGAGGGGGGTTACGGTGATTAAGGATTTGCTGGCTTTATTATACAGTAGAAAACCTACACCTTGTCGATGTTTGCCATCATTACGTCCCGAGAGCAGAAAGGTGATATATCCATGTTTCTCTTCACCAGTGACTGGGAGATGAGTTTTGGCTAGACCAATAACATCCCAGCTGTACCGTTTTATCTCTCTTAGGAGTAAGTCTGTTTTTCCTTGTTCAGCGAGGGTTTTAGTGTTGAGGGCACCTATTGACATAGTTATTTTGGAGAAAACAATAGCCTCCAGGGTTGGAGTTGTCATCGTAGATACATTCGTGCGATTGACGGTCGTCGAATCGTCGGCTGCCTCGGACGCGGTAGCTCTTAACGCATTATCGTCGGTTACCCCGGACTGGTTCTTATATTTGATCAGCACTGGTTCTTATATTTGATCTCTTGTTCATATTTATCATTAGAATTATAGAAGGGGTTTCTTACCTGGCTTCGGGACAGCAGTAAGCCACTCCTCTCTGTCCCTAGCAGGGGGCCGACTGTATCTATTACCAATAGTGCCCCCTTTCGGCCTCCTGCAACACCATTAATTTAACCCATTGCTGGGGAAAGGTTTGTAACTGACGGGACGTATCCATACGGCAATGTGCCCTGTCCAGTGCACATCAGAGAGGCCATCCTCCTCCTCCGTCTGAAATTATGGCCTGGCATTCTGCAGGGCGTTCCCCTATCTGCTACCTGGGGACGCGCTGAGTGGCCTGGGGGAGGTCCCTACTGAAAAGTAATTTTTACTACTAGCAAAAAAACCACTGGTGGCATTTTAAAATTACAAGATGAGGACGATATAAATATGAAAGCCGGAAAGATGAAAACTGAATTTTTTAAGAAGTCAGACCACTTTTGAGCCTGGCAGTAGTGTGTGTGTCTGACTGAATTTTGATAAATTGCCCCTTAATATATCACTAACTCTAAAAAGAATCCGGTTCATCTCTCTTTCTCAAACTTTGGTAAAGGACTTATCCACCTATTCCAGACCTTAGTACAATACTTTTGAACCTGGTAGTAGTGCCTGTATTTGAAAATTCCTGTTCTTTTATCTCTTAGTTTTGAAAACGTCTCAAAGTTAAAAAAACGTAACGAAGAAAAAAAACCTCTTGAAGTTAAAAAACGTCTCGAAGTGAAAAAACATCTCGAAGTTAAAACAAAACGTCACGAAGAAAAACATAAAACATCTCGAAGTTAAAACAAGACGAATCGAAAGTTAAAAAAGAAATATCACGAAGAAAAATAATGTCTCGGAGTAAAAAAAAACATAACAAAGAAAAAAACGTCTCGAAGTTAAACAAACGCCACGAAGAAATAAAATGTCTCGAAGTAAAAAAAAACATCTAGAAGAAAAAACGTCTCGAAGTTAAAACAAAAACGCCTTGGAGTTAAAAAAAAATTTCCAAATTAAAAAAAGTCAGAAAGAAAAAAATTCAAAGTTAAAAAATATCCTGAAGAACTTTATTTCTAATGATCTCAATAATACCGATAACAAAACAAATATTGAACCTGTGACTGAAACAATGCTAAAAGTTGTATATGACCTGGAAACGGAATAAGTGTCATGTCAAGAGAAAGTACGACAAACCATTTTATGAAACGAAGTCAAAACATTTAATTTTTAATGATGATATTAACAAACATGTAATATTTTACAAGATAAGTTGCATAACAATTTGCACACTTTATTTGCATGCAATAGATACCGAGAATTTTGTGATTCCTCCCCGCAATTAATTCTACGAATTTTATGACCCCTCCTCGCAATAAATTCAGATGGTTTTGCGACCCCTTCTCTACCCATGGGAAAAAGGAACCAGCTGTGTAACTATTGGAGCCAATGAACTCTTGCACAATCGATTTCTCTGGGCTTGAACATTATTTGCGCAATGATTTAAACCTAAGGCACTTGGAGTCTGTTGGGGCCAATGCACTACTACTTTCGCTATTGCGCAACAAGTCTTTTTAACCTCGAGCAAAGGAATACAATTTTGATGAAGTGCTTCTAGTTGCGCAATGATTTAACTCTAAGGCACTTGTATTACGTGGGGGTCATTGAACTACTACTTTCGCTATTGCGAAACAATTCTTTTTAACCTTGAGCAAAGGTATAAAAGTTTGATGAAGCACTTCTATGCTTAAATACTACATTAATAGCTTCCAAGATGATAGGAGTATATGACAAAGAATTCATGGTTTGAAAAAATCATCTTGTAGCATTACATTTGACTGTGCATTTTCGTTATTGTCTATGGAACTCGAAGAAATTGACTGTTATCATTGAAAAGTGAATTTTAATATGTTTGAGTATGATAAAAAAAAATTTGGAGCATTACATTACGCCGCATGAACAGATTAGGATTCGACGACATAGTGATTACACCACATAATTAAAGTGGTACAGAACTGAAAACTGTTCAGGAAGAAGTCAGTGAAATATTCAATTTCTTCAGGATTGAAGAACTGTACCGAAAGGGTAACGTACCTACAAATAAAGTTTTAATTCAAGACTGTGACCCTAAAATTCTACTTTTAAATTTAGAAGAATTTATATGTCCAAAATTTTAAGAGTCTTATCATCGTTTCGAAGACAAGGTTATGTTTTTTGAGCAGTAGATATTGAGGGGCATACCTGATTGCGATAAGTGCGTAAGACATGGTAAAAACTATTCCATATCATGGGATCCTCGTTTGTGGATGTTTAACAGTAAACTTCAAGTGATATTCTTATGTAAATATGTGTTTTTAAATATATTCTCTTTAATATGTTCAAGCAATAAATATCTTTAAGCGTAACCTGTCTTTATTTTTTAGAATAGTTATAGTTCATAAGTAAAATCCTACTCTAGGTATACCCCCCCCCCCTTCACAAGCAGTCTGAGATAGATGAACAGGATATTTTTTCATCCAAAGTCGGATAGGTGGGAACTGAATTCTTTTTTGAAAAAGTCAGAGACATTTCAATTGGAATTTTCAGGGTTTTATCTATTTTTCAGGAGAACCCACTGCCATTTCAGCAACATTTTTCAGGGAGTCTGCTACCAGAAGCAATCGCTCTGCGAGTTTCGAACTAAGCTATGATGAATGAAAGTTTTGAAATAAAAATATCTTTTTATTGCGATTGTATTTTCTGTAAAGGCCGTTATCATGATTTCACTAATTCTTATGAGTATAATGCAGCCAATTTAGTACATATAGACAGTGAAAATCCTGAGGAGAATCTGGAAGATATGAGGACAAAAAATTGAATGAAAAGAAAACAACTATAATGGTGAGAAACTCACTATAATGGTTTAGATTGGTCAAGTGAAAAACTATTGGAAGAAAGGATACCCTTACCACCTCAAAATCTTGAGAGAAAAACAAAAATCTTGGAAAGGGAGATACAGTATACTAGAAAGGGAGCAAGATGAGCAAAATAAAAGATCAAGAAAAGTAGAGTCCCCCTACAGGAATTCTTCATGTTTTTTAGAAATGACAGAGAAGCTTCCTATAAAAGAAATAGGGCATACAAAAATTCATCATCGTTGTAATAATTGGTGAACATGATTTATTTCTTTGTTTTGTTTTTATGTGGCTGCCTCCCGTGGTACTCTATGGTTTGTCATTGACCGTACTTAGTTTATCATAGTTTTATTCGAACATTATTATTCGTAAATTGGAAGGATAGACAGTTACATCTTTTTTTTAATTTTTTGAACTATGAAACAAGTACTAGTAGTAGCATTACTGGAAATGTATGTGCGCGTTGTCATGACAGAGAGATTAGTGTCCCTTGGAGTATCAAAAAAAATCCAACACTTATGATGGTGGATATGTGAGAGTAATATTTCCAGAGATGACAGCACTCAAAGAGAATGCAACCCTGAAACTAATAGTTGGTGACGAGGGGCAAACTCTGGCTCATATTTCTGGTAAAACAATACCTGTTGATAGATCCTATCGGCATCTTTCCGGTCTTAGCATTCAACCGAAGAAAGAGGGTAAAAGAAGAGTCTGCTGCTCCACTAATATTATAAACCATTTCCTTTCTACATGTCGAAACTGTTACCTGCGTAAAAATAGTGTTCTTTAAATCGCAAGTAAAATAAAAATAGCATTAGCACATAATATCACCAAGGAGATTAAAGAAATTCAACGAGAAGTAAAGCATAAGTGAACGTTAAGAGTCAAGATAAAGCATGATGTATTATTTTTGGAATGATGATTCAAAGCATTCAAATTTTTAATTTTTATATTAATAAAATGTAGTATTGTAGGTGCCATTAATTCAGTAAAAATATTCCCTTTTTTTCAAATAACTGCATTCAAGTTAGGTTTATTTATTCGTACATTGGAACAATAAAGAGGTTACATCTTATTTCTTTAAAGTTACGATGATATATTTCAAGAAATTAAGTGTTCATGATAAAGTTGTTGTAGAATTGAATGTTGACAAGGACAAATATTTGAGCTATGAAACAGGTATTAGTGGTAACACTATTGGAAATTAATATGTGCGTTATCATGAAAGTGAGAGATTAGATTCCTTTGGAGTATAAGAAATTCAACACTTGTGATGGTGGATATGCAAGAGTAACATTTCCCGAGATGATAGCGCTTTAAGAGAATGCAATCCTGAAACTAATAGTTGATGACGAGGGGCAACTTCTGGCTTATGTTTCTGGCAACACATTACCTGTTGATAGATCTTATCGGCAATTTCCTGGTATTAGCATTCAACGGAAGAAAAAGGGAAAAAGAAGAGTCTACTGCTCCACCAATATTTTAAACCGTATCCTGTCTACATGTCAAAACTGTTACCTGTGTAAAAATAGTAATGTAATAGACAATGAAATCACAAGTAAAAAAAAAATGACATTAGCATATAATATGGCCAAGGAAATTAAAGACAATTCAACGAAAAGCAAAGCGTCAGTGAACGCTAAGAGTCAAGATAAGACACGATGTATTATTTTTGAGCGGATTTAAAGCATTCAAATTTTTTATTATGATATTAATAACAAGTAGCATTGTGCTTGCCATTGTTTCAATAAAAATATTTCATCGAAATACTTCGTTATGTTTCCAACATTTTTAGGGTACGCTATCAACTTCTTCATTTAGAATATCCATTTAAAAGTCAGAGATTCAAGAATAGGAAGTTTCAGACACATGTAATACTAGCAGGCGCAATTAGAATATTTCTTTTGCTGTCATCTATTCATTTATATCATATATGGGGATATTTTTTTTTTTACTAACACAAATGCTGCCACATCTATTTTAATTTAAATATAAATGGCAGCACAACTGATTTTTACCTTCGCCCGGGTACCTGTGGCCAACCTACAATCACACCCTTTTCCCCAAATAACTCTATTCAAGTTAGGTAGATTTAGGTTCACTTAGCGTGGTGTGCGACACTAAGTGAACCTAAAGGAACCTAACTTGAATGCAGTTATTTAAAAAAAGGGTGTGATTTTTAGGTTGGCTGCTTAAATGGTACTTTTGTATTATACAGAAGACAGTCGAGAAGTAAAGCTTGGTCAAGTCACAAGTTCATCTTGACACCGATGACTCTATTACTTTCAAATTTTTAGCATACTCCATTGCCAAACAATATTTTTATATCGCCCACATCCCATATTGTGTAATTGTCTATTATAACGACCATAGCCGAGAGGTAAAGCTAGGTCATGTCACGCAATCTTTTCTTTTCGCCTACGGCTCTATTACTTTCAAATTTTTAGCATACCCCAATGCTAAACAATATTTTATTTGCTACATGTATATTATACAGAACACAGCCATGAAGTAAAGCTAAGTCAACTCACTTCTCACACTAATATCCATTATACTGAAAATCCTTCCTTTTAGTTGCGCTTACCAATACCTCTTGGGGCTATTGCGCAAATCCAATGCTGAAATATACAGAAATCTGCTCTGATATAACACCCGGTAGTGTTCAATGAGCGTGTGGCTTAGAAATTGGCATATGATCTCGTTCACCCTGTTTTTCGCCCCGTGTCTTCTGTGGCCTCCCTACTATTATCATGCGGTCGATTCCTCCTTGGATTTTTTTTTTCGATCATGGTTTGTCCCTTCTTATCGTTACGTTTTAGATAATTCACTAATTTTGCAAACGTGATGCACTCATTTTTCAAAGCGTATTCCGGGAAGACTCATTTTAAAGCTATTACTCATATCTACGTGCTTTTTTCTCGACCTTACCATCCATAGGTGCCATATAGCACTACAAACGACACGGAGGAGTTAGGAAGCATAAAACGGTACTATTGCAATAAATTATGGTCCAAAGCACTTAACTGTAGGTTTATAAGAACCCCTCATATATACT
Organism: Artemia sinica; assembly: GCA_027921565.1. Taxonomy (NCBI): domain Eukaryota; kingdom Metazoa; phylum Arthropoda; class Branchiopoda; order Anostraca; family Artemiidae; genus Artemia; species Artemia sinica. The sequence goes on along the minus strand of JAPEVW010000295.1, from coordinate 83,495 downwards.
CCCCCTGCAAACCCTCTTAGTAAGTTTCACAAATGACCTACTCATCTTTAAAAGTAAGATTATTGCAAAAACAAATTAACTAAACCTAAAAACATTTTTAACTAAAAATCTGCCAAAAAGTAAGCTTGAATTATCAACAGTTTTGAATTAGACCTTCAAACCACTCTGCAATGAAGGCTGTGTGCTAGTTCTAATGGTGGTAATTTAGGGGAGGGGACGAACTTGCCCTCGTATTTTTTGCTCCTGCCTAGGTTTCGAAAGACACCTTTTTTTGGTTATTTCATTGAAAAGGGCACTTTTTTCATTTGAAAAAAATGGGGAAAAAACGGAATGTGCGCTTTATGGGAATGTGCTATCAAGTCAAACTTGTAAAAAGTGATTAGGCATAAATATAAGCTTTTAAATGCGCCCTTAAACAGCTCTATAAGTTTTCAACTGAAACTAAGGAAAGACATTAAAACCTAAAACGAACAGAAATTATTCCGTTTAAATAAAAAAGATCATGGCTGCGTTGTTCCTACATTAAATTTGAAACAAAAAGGGAGCAAAGATTAATCTAAAAAAGTTTTTCCAAGGGAAGTAAAGAGCGAAGTTGAAGCTTAAAACAGACAAAAATGATTGCTTCCATTCTATCTTATATATATCCGTAAAACTAGTACAAATGAACCAACTAATTGTGTTTCCCTGTGTTTCTAGGATTATAAAAAACTAGCGCTTTACTGAAAACGCAAAAAAGTGATTTTTCTTGTTGTTCAAGGAGGGGGACTGTGATTTTTCTGTATAAGGTTTTCGACCAAGTTGATCAAAATAGTACACTTTTCATTTTGATCTGACGCCATTTTGGACGGGCTTCAGGCTTTTTTCAAAATCACCATAAAATTATTTTTGCAATAAACTTTTTGAAATTTATAGTTACCGTTCGTTAACCAATGTCAGATGGCAATTTTTTTCATTAGGCATTTTTTTTTTTCAAACCGCGTTTTTAACTTTTAGTTGCTATATATTGTGGTTCGATCTTTACTAGGTTGCTGCAACCATGACCAAGCTTGGGAATACTAATAAAAAAACAACAACAAATTAAAGCAGTAGTGCTGCTCCAAAACCCGATTAATAACTGATGTACAAAAACCTTATAGGATTCTACCTGCGGTTGTTTCCAAATTACAAAACTGTCAAATTGAACCATCAACATAAATAAGCAAAATTAATTCGTTAAATTTGACGACACGTTTTGTCAATAAAGACTCTAACATTAGCATTCTGTTGATTCCCCAAGACAACTACACCTTCAAAGGAAAGCTACACCTTCTTAATCTTTCTGGTGCCACATTAGTTTGGCGCCTGCTGCTCCCAAAAACTACATAGTTACATATGACGGTCTGTTTTATAAGAAATTGAATTTCCAATTTTTCCTAATTCTTTTCACTTAACCAATCCAAACAATCTGCTTTCAATTTTCACACTCCTTGGTATTTTCAGAGTTTTTGTTTGGGAATTGGAATATTAGTTTTTAGACGAAGTGGAAGGGTTTCCAAGAATAGGTTTAAATATTGTTTATTTTCATTATTTGCTCCACTGGAGTAGCAACCATTAATTTTTTTTTTGGTTCTGTTTTGTCTATTCTGGCACTGTCATTATCATTCTTTTTTCAAACAGTTCGTGATAACGAACTGTAAATAAGGAGCGACCCGGCTCAATAGCAATTGAAACTGTAAAAACCGGAATTTTGATACCAATGGATACATAAATAGAATGAGATTTTTATGCTGATTTCAAACATATTAGTTTCATTAAGGTTAGTCTAACCCATCAAAATTTAACCCCGAGAAAATCTGCCTTATTTTCGATAAAAGGGAGAAACAACCCCTAAAAGTCGTAGAGCTTTAAGGAAATCACACCATCAGATTCAGCGTATCTTTCTGGGGGATTGAGGGATGAGGGATTTTTTTCTGATGTGGGGGAGGGGGTCGGAGGAGGAGGTTACGGGAGAGGATGTTTCAATGGAGGATGTTTCTTTGGGGTAAGGGACATTTCTATGAAGAGGGCGCTGGATTTCCTAGCATTATTTAAAAAACAATCAGAAATTTAAAAAAACTATTTTTTCAACTGAAAGTAAGCAGCAACATTAAAAGTTAAAACGAACAGAAATTATTACGTATTAGAGGGGGTTTGCCTCCTAGTCAATACCTCGACCATTACGCTGAAGTTTTTTTTTAGTACTTTGAAAAAAGCCATCTATTCTAATTAACCGGTCTTTGTGATTCAGGGGTTTGTGATTCGAACAAAATTCGAGTTTTAGCGTAAAAAGTGAGGTACTGACTAGGGGGGAAAACTCTCTAACATACATAATAAAACATACGAATATAGAAGTTCGTTACGTAAGTTAATTCGTAAGTTATGTAAGACAAAATTTCGAGAAAGCCATTTAGCCAAAACACGTAAAATTAATATGCAAATTTCATTTTAATTATTCATGTACGGTGAGACAAAATCAAAGCTGCATTAGTTCGAAAACATTCAGAAATTAAAGAAAAAAAAAACATTATTTTTAAACTGAAAGTAAGGAGCGACATTAAAACTTAAAACGAACAGAAATTATTCCGTATATGAAAGGGGCTGTCCCCTCCTCAACGTCTCGCTCTTTACGCTAAAGTTTGACTCTGTCACACAACATTATTTTTTAGAACAAAAAAAAATGGCGTAAAGAGTGAGGCGTTGAGAAGGGGCCATCCCCTTTCATATACAGAATAACTTCTGTTCCTTTTAAGTTTAATGTCGCTCCTAACTTTCAGTTAAAAAAACTTTTTTTATTGAATTTTTTTTGCGAGAAAGTGGCAAGGGTCTAAGCTCTGATTTATTTTTTTCATTTTTTTTCTTTGATTGATGACTATGATAATACTATTTGAAAGTTTGGGCTTTAATCTCGTCTTTAACCAAAAAACCTAGTTTTCGCTTATCTGTAATCCAGAGCATAGAGTGCGTAAGGTAAAGTGAAGTTTTATAGCTTAAGGGTAATGGGGTTTTATACTTCAGATAGAGGACTATCTAAAATTCGGTGGCCGGCGTTTACCCCCCCCCCCCCCGGTGATTACCTCCCGGAAAATACCCCCTCCCCCCAGAAAAGACCCCCCACAGAAAATACCCCCGGAAAATACCCCCCGCAAAAAATACCATCCCCCGCGGAAAACACATCCCCCCCCGAGAAAATATCCCCCCACAGAAAATACCCCCCGTGGAAAATACCCCCCCAATAAATACCCCCCTCCCCGGAAAATCCCCCAACACCGTGGAAAATTCTTTCCATATTTGAGAATTTTATTTGGGTTTTATTTATTTTTTTCCTTAAGGGGAAGGAAAGTGGAGCTATGCGCCACTCACTCTAGTTTATGCTGTGTAAAACTCGAGAACAAACCGGTTTCTTCGTTAGTTTAGTTCATCTTAGCATGAGACAAGACAAAGACAAGTGATAGAATTGATGGGAAATATATAATTTGGGCTATATATTTACACATAGGGGGAGGGGGGGTGGTTGTAAAGTATTTAGACGGTTTCTATTTGGACAGTTTAAGTAAGAAAACAATTCGTTCTAGGTATGGCCACTAAAAAATTACAGAAGAATACCGATGTATCTGGAAATTTTGTTAACTAAAAAAAAAAAAAAAAAAAATCCCAATATAAAGTAAATGTAATGTTTCATTTAAATGTTTTTCCAGTGTTAAGTGTATTTGTTTCATATTTTTTTTATCGCTGATCAAAGTTTATGTTATCTGGGCCTTTCATTTATGTTATTAAATAATAATAAAAAAAGTTTTTTGTAACTAAAACTAAGGAGCGACATTGAAACTTAAAAGGAACAGAAACTATTCCGTCTGTGAAAGGGGTTGTCCTCTCCTCGACGTCTTGCTCTTTACGCTAAAGTTTGACTCTTTCTCACAAGTCTATTTTTTAAAACAATAAAAAACTTTCAAACAGTTCGTGGTAAGGAACTGTAAGTAAGGAGCGACCCGGCTCAATGGTAACCAAAACTTTAGAAAACGGTATTTTGATGCAAGTAGATGTATCAAAAGAATCAAATTTTAATGCTGATTTCAAATATATAAGTTTCTTCAACATTAGTCCTACCCATCAAAAGTTAAGCGCCTGAGAAAATTTGGCTGATTTTCGAAATAAGGGAAAGACCCCCTAAAAGTTATAGAACCTTAATGAAAATCACACCATCATATTCAGCGTATCAGAGAACCCTTCTGTAGAGGTTTCAAGCTCCTATCTACAAAAATGTGTAATTTTGCATTTTTTGCCAGAAGAAAGATCACGGGTGCGTGAGTAGTTATCTAAGTACCATTTTTGCTTGCGTGTATACGAATTACCATGTTATTCTACGTTCCATGGCACCTTTCTAAGGCAGATTACGAGACTGATTATTGCTATTGTTGTCAATTGCATATGGAATTATACAAAACCTACCAGACAGGTTTTTTTTCTGTTATTGTTGTCAATTGCACAATGAATGTACATCGTCAGTTCACGTGCACATTTTTCTTAAAAAACTGGTACATTTAAAAAGGGGTAATGAGATTTGCGAATTGGAGTGTAGGATTCGCGAATTTGATCCTATTGAGGTGGAGAAAGAAAAAAAGAAAAGGGTTTTAGCATTTGCAAATACTTCAATGTGTTGTCAATTTAAAATAGTTTAGAAATAAAAAAATTTAACAAGAAATGGCTGAAAAGTGTTTTGGGGGAGATGGGGTGATTGTGTACTGTATAATACACATGTGATGTTTGGACAGTGTTGTCAATTTAAAATAGTTTAACGTTCCCTCCTTCCCCCATTTCTGAGAGCAGAGGAGGGGGGGGGGGGGGGGTCAATTTTGGAGGGAAAACCAAAAATACTCAGAATCGAAAATAAACGGGATCTGCCTCAAGGGCAAGGCTCAGAGGCCCCTCCTTCCCCCATTTCTGAGGGCAGGGGAGGGGTGGGGGGGTCAATTTTGGAGGGAAAACCAAAAATACTCAGAATCGAAAATAAACGGGATCTGCTTGAAGGGGAAGGCTCAGAGGCCCTTCGTTCCCCCATTTCTGAGGGCAGGGGAGGGGGGGGGGTCAATTTTGGAGGGAAAACCAAAAATACTCAGAATCGAAAATAAACGGGATCTGCCTCAAGGGCAAGGCTCAGAGGCCCCTCCTTCCCCCATTTCTGAGGGCAGGGGAAGGGGGGGGGGGGTCAATTTTGGAGGGAAAACCAAAAATACTCAGAATCGAAAATAAACGGGATCTGCTTCAAGGGGAAGGCTCAGAGGCCCTTCGTTCCCCCATTTATGAGGGCAGGGGAGGGGGGGGGGTCAATTTTGGAGGGAAAACCAAAAATACTCAGAATCGAAAATAAACGGGATCTGCCTCAAGGGAAGGCTCAGAGGCCCTTCGTTCCCCCATTTCTGAGGGCAGGGGAGGGAGGGTCAATTTTGGAAGGAAAACCAAAAATACTCAGAATCGAAAATAAACGGGATCTGCCTCAAGGGGAAGGCTCAGAGACCCTTGGTTCCCCCATTTCTGAGGACAGGGGAGGGGGGGGGTCAATTTTGGAGGGAAAACCAAAAATACTCAGAATCGAAAATAAATGGGACCTGCCTCAAGGGGAAGGCTCAGAGGCCCTTCGTTCCCCCATTTCTGAGGGCAGGGGAGGGGGGGGTCAATTTTGGAGGGGAAACAAAAATGCTCAGATTCGAAGATAATTTCCATTCGTCTTAGTTTTTAACGATGCTCCTTATTTCTAGTTGAAAATGCTTATTTTTTTAATTTTAATTGGGAATGAAAAGTCAGACTCTAACATAAAGAACAAGATATTTTGGAGTGGGTAGCTAACTTCATATACGGGATAATATTCATTCGTCTTAGTTTTTAACGATGCTCCTTATTTCTAGTTGAAAATGCTTATTTTTTAATTTAATTGGGAATGAAAAGTCAAAGTCTAACATAAAGAACAAGGTATTTTGGAGGGGGTAGCTAACTTCATATACGGGATAATTTCCATTCGTCTTAGTTTTTTAACGATGCTCCTTATTTCTAGTTGAAAATGCTTATTTTTTTAATTTAATTAGGAATGAAAAGTCAAAGTCTAACATAAAGAACAAGGTATTTCGGAGGGGGGTAGCTCACTTCATATACGGGATAATTTCCATTCGTCTTAGTTTTTAACGATGCTCCTTATTTCTAGTTGAAAATGCTTATTTTTTAATTTAATTGTGATGAAAAGTCAAAAGTCTAACATAAAGAACAAGGTATTTCGGAGGGGGGCTCGTTACTGATATTGATATTAGTGCGTAAACTACAAACTGGCAAAAATATCCAGAACTTTTTTTTCTTATAGCCTTGACTTTGAAGACAATTCTTCATCTTAATTGGTTTTAGAAATATCATGCAAAAAAAACTAGCCTAACAGTCATTGCTTTGTCGAATTTGGAGCAAAAACAAAAGGATTGTAACACCTGATTGCCCCGTTTTCCAACTTTTACCTTGAGAATCGATGTTGTTAGCAGAATTTCAAAAGGGTCGTTTATTAGTGCTGGCGTATCTGATGACGATGATCCTTATTTCTAGTTGAAAATGCTTATTTTTTCAATTAATTGTGATGAAAAGTCAAAAGTATCAGGTGTTACAAGTATCAGGTTGCTCAAAATTCGACAAAGCAATGACTGTTAGGCTAGTTTATTTTGCATGATATTTCTAAAGCCAATACATTCTCTTGATTTTTCAAAGTTTATTTTGAATTTCTTTTGTGAAATGCAAGAGTTGGAATATTTCAGTAGTGTTTTGTTGTGGTTTACCATATCCCAATTACATTCTCTAGATTTTTCAAACTTCATTTTGAATTTCTTTCGTGAAATGCAAGAGTTGGAATATTTCAATAGTGTTTTATCGTGTTTACCTTGTCACAGTTACATTCTCTTGATTTTTCAAAGTTCATTTTGGATTTCTTCCTTGAAATGCAAGAGTTGGAATATTTCAATAGTGTTTTGTCGTGGTTTACCTTGTCACAGTTACATTCTCTTGATTTTTCAAAGTTCATTTTGGATTTCTTTCCTTGAAATGCAAGAGTTGGAATATTTCAATAGTGTTTTGTCATGGTTTACCTTGTCATAGTTACATTCTCTTGATTTTTCAAAGTTCATTTTGGATTTCTTTTGTTGAAATGCAAGAGTTGGAATATTTCAGTAGTGTTTTGTTATGGTTTACCTTGTCACAGTTACATTCTCTTGATTTTTCAAAGTTCATTTTGGATTTCTTTCCTTTAAATACAAGAGTTGGAATATTTCAGTAGTGTTTTGTCGTGGTTTACCTTGTCACAGTTACATTCCCTTGATTTTTCAAAGTTCATTTTGGATTTTTTACATTCTCTTGATTTTTCAAAGTTTATTTTGAATTTCTTTCGTGAAATGCAAGAGTTGGAATATTTCAGTAGTGTTTTGTTGTGGTTTACCATATCACAATTACATTCTCTTGATTTTTCAAACTTCGTTTTGAATTTCTTTCGTGAAATGCAAGAGTTGGAATATTTCAATAGTGTTTTATCGTGGTTTACCTTGTCACAGTTACATTCTCTTGAATTTTCAAAGTTCATTTTGGATTTCTTTCCTTGAAATGCAAGAGTTGAAATATTTCAGTAGTGTTTTGTCGTGGTTTACCTTGTCACAGTTACATTCTCTTGATTTTTCAAAGTTCATTTTGGATTTTTACATTCTCTTGATTTTTCAAAGTTCATTTTGAATTTCTTTCGTTGAAATGTAAGAGTTGGAATATTTCAGTAGTGTCTTGTTGTGGTTTACCTTGTCACTGTTACATTCTCCTGATTTTTCAAACTTCATTTTGAATTTCTTTCGTTGAAATGCAAGAGTTGGAATATTTCAGTAGTGTTTTGTCGTGGTTTACCTTGTCACAGTTACATTCTCTTGATTTTTCAAAGCTGATTTTTGGATTTCTATCGTTGAAATGCAAGAGTTGGAATATTTCAGTAGTGTTTTTGTTATGGTTTACCTTGTCACAGTTACATTCTCTTGATTTTTCAAAGTTCATTTTGAATTTCTTTCGTTGAAATGCAAGAGTTGGAATATTTCAGTAGTGTCTTGTTGTGCTTTACCTTGTCACTGTTAAATTCTCCTGATTTTTCAAAGTTCATCTTGGATTTCTCTCGTTGAAATGCAAGAGTTGGAATATTTCAGTAGTGTTTTGTTGTGCTTTACCTTGTCACAGTTACATTCTCTTGATTTTTCAAAGTTCATTTTGAATTTCTTTCGTGAAATGCAAGAATTGGAATATTTCAGTAGTGTTTTGTTGTGCTTTTACCTTGTCACTGTTACATTCTCTTGATTTTTCAAAGTTCATTTTGAATTTCTTTCGTTGAAATGCAAGAGTTGGAATATTTCAGTAGTGTTGTTTGGCGTGGCTTACCTTGTCACAGTTACATTCTCTTGATTTTTCAAAGCTGATTTTTGGATTTCTATCGTTGAAATGCAAGAGTTGGAATAATTCAGTAGTGTTTTGTTATGGTTTACCTTGTCACAGTTACATTCTCTTCATTTTTCAAAGTTCATTTTGAATTTATTTCGTTGAAATGCAAGAGTTGGAATACTTCAGTAGTGTTTTGTTATGGTTTACCTTGTCACAGTTACATTCTCTTGATTTTTCAAAGTTCATTTTGAATTTCTTTCGTTGAAATGCAAGAGTTGGAATATTTCAATACTGTTTTGTCATGGTTTACCTTGTCACAGTTACATTCTCTTGATTTTTCAAAGTTAATTTTAAATTTCTTTCATTGAAATGCAAGAGATGGAATATTTCAGTAGTGTTTTTTCGTGGTTTACCATGTCACAGTTACATTCTCGTGATTTTTCAAAATTCATTTTGGATTTGTTTTCCTTGAAATGCAAGAGTTGGAATATTTCAGTAGTGTTTTGTCGTGGTTTACCTTGTCACAGTTACATTCTCTTGATTTTTCAAAGTTCATTTTTGGATTTTTACATTCTCTTGATTTTTCAAAGTTCTTTTTGAATATCTTTCGTTGAAATGCAAGAGTTGGAATAATTCAGTAGTGTATTGTTGTGCTTTACCTTGTCACTGTTACATTCTCCTGATTTTTCAAAGTTCATTTTGGATTTCTTTCGTTGAAATGCAAGAGATGGAATATTTCAGTAGTGTTTTGTTGTACTTTACCTTGTCACAGTTAAATTCTCTTGATTTTTCAAAGTTCATTTGAATTTCTTTCGTAAAAATGCAAGAGTTGGAATATTTCAGTAGTGTCTTGTTGTGCTTTACCTTGTCACTGTTACTTTCTCTTGATTTTTCAAAGTTCATTTTGGATTTCTTTCGTTGAAATGCAAGCGTTGGAATATTTCAGTAGTGTTTTGTTGTGCTTTACCTTGTCACAGTTACATTCTCTTGATTTTTCAAAGTTCATTTTGAATTTCTTTCGTGAAATGCAAGAACTGGAATATTTCAGTAGTGTTTTGTCGTGGTTTACCTTGTCACAGTTACATTCTCTTGATTTTTCAAAGCTGATTTTTTGGATTTCTATCGTTGAAATGCAAGAGTTGGAATATTTCAGTAGTGTTTTGTTATGGTTTACCTTGTCACAGTTACATTCTCTTGATTTTTCAAAGTTCATTTTGAATTTCTTTCGTTGAAATGCAAGAGTTGGAATATTTCAGTACGAAACACGCATAGAGACGACACACACACATAGAGACAGCACACACACATAGAGACAGCACACACACACACACACACACACACACACACACACACACACACACACACACACACACACACACACACACACACACACACACACCACACACACACACACACACACACACACACACACACACACACACACACACACACACACCACACACACACACACACACACACACACACACACACACACACACACACACACACACACACACACACACAACACACACACACACACACACACACACACACACACACACACACACACACACACACACACACACACACACACACACACACACACACACACACACACACACACACACACACACACACACACACACACACACACACACACACACACACACACACCACACACACACACACACACACACACACACACACACACACACACACACACACACACACACACACACACACACACACACACACACACACACACACACACACACACACAACACACACACAACACACACACACACACACACACACACACACACACACACACACACACACACACACACACACACACACACACACACACACACACACACACACCACACACACACACACACACACACACACACACACACACACACACACACACACACACACACACACACACACACACACACACACACACACACACACACACACACACACACACACACACACACACACACACACACCACACACACACACACACACACACACACACACACACACACACACACACACACACACACACACACACACACACACACACACACACACACACACACACACACACACACACACACACACACACACACACACACACACACACACACACACACACACCACACACCACACACACACACACACACACACACACACACACACACACACACACCACACACACACACACACACACACACACACACACACACACACACACACACACACACACACACACACACACACACACACACACACACACACACACACACACACACACACACACACACACACACACACACACACACACACACACACACACACACACACACACACACACACACACACACACACACACACACACACACACACACACACACACACACACACACACACACACACACACACACACACACACACACACACACACACACACACACACACACACACACACACACACACACACACACACACACACACACACACACACACACACACACACACACACACACA